>JAXIVJ010015566.1:25000-31244 GCA_036785665.1 Chirona hameri | reverse complement strand
ATATATATTATATATATATATATATATATATATAATATATATATATATATATATATATATATATATATATATATATATATATATATATATATATATATATATATATATATATATATATATATATATATATTATAATATATATATATATATATATATATATATATATATATATATATATATATATATATATATATAATATATATATATATATATATATATATATATATATATATATATATATATATATATATATATATATATATATATATATATATATATATATATATATATATATATATATATATATATATATATATATATATATATATATATATATATATATATATATATATATATATATATATATATATATATATATATATATATATATATATATATATATATATATATATATATATATATATATATATATATATATATATATATATATATATATATATATATATATATATATATTTATATATATATTATATATATATATATATATATATATATATATATATTGACTTTCGTGACGTGTTATGGTAATATATTTACGCTCACACCTCTGCCGAGGATTTTGCAATTTGCGGTATCATACTTTAATAAACTATCCGTTAATTCTGGTTTGTCTGTTGATCAAATTTCGTCTTTTCATATACTTTCGAAAGTGAAGCTGATTTCACCGCGATACGGACATCTAATAATGGTGTCGCCGTGGTCCAGGCTTTTCAATGCTTGAGGAGGCAACACGTCTCGCTCACATTACCCTGGTCCCTCCGGACATTCGGCCTTGACACCACCTGCTGTGCCGCGGCACGCTCCCCGATGTTATGCCGCACTCTTTTCCCCCTCCCCTCCCCCAGTACGCGCACCGAACCGACTGACACAATCGGTGAACGTGGATGGCGCTGTAGACGGACATGCTGGCACCAAAGTGGACATTTTGGCGCCTATGGGAGACATGTGCCCCAGGGCATGTCCGCCTCCGATTTGGCGCTCTTTTTGGCGCCGTATGAGGACAATATTTTTATAATCCCTCAAACTCATCAGGGGTTGAATTGAAAGAGTGGAACACGCCACAAATGTAATGCTCAGGCTTAAGCATAATTTTCATGGTACTTTCTTGTATGAGATAAGTCATTTAGGCACGGAAAACTCATTTCTGCTTAATGCTCCATAAATGGCGCCCGAAGCGGACATTTGGCGCCGTACGTGGACAATGCAGCATTATGCCAGCACAAAAAATTGATTTCAAAATTAGACGATACTTTTTAACTTGCCAGAGCATTAGTGAAAATCCAGCTGTAGAAATCATGCCTGTGGGTTATTCGACCGTTTATTATCCACCCAATCGTGATCTGTGCTTGCCAGTTTCTGCTGAGGCAAAAACAGCATTTTGGATGTCCAAGGTTCTGCTCAACATCCACATGGCTACATACAATCTATCCACATGTTGCGGCTGCATCTGATCATATGGGAAATAATAGTTTAAACAACCATAATTGATGTGGGGCTACTCAAATTTGAATCGCCATCCTCTCAGCATGATTTTCCAGTTCCCCTCTTCCAAATTCGACAGATATTTTCGCCAAAATTTTGCTAATTTGCAATACAGGCTGTGACCCGAGTCCGGAATAAGCGCCATTTCACGTCCCTCGTATAGCGCCAATTTGTCCTGATACGGCGCCAGCGGGTCCGCATACGGCGCCAATCGCGTGCCATGCTCCGTTGCAAATGAATATGCATTTATGACCGAAATTTGAGAGGAGGAGGCTTTTCGGGTGGACATATTTGGACTTTTTAGACATGAAGCATGATTTTGATACATATTATCAGGTATCTAATGTCGCAGGATGTGCAAACAGCCATGCTCAGGTGTCCGGCCAGAGCGCCAATTTAGAGTCCCCAGACAGCGCCAAGCGGATTTCACTGCGTCCTGGTACGGCGCCATTCACTACTGAAACGTTTTGAATAAGTGATGGACATACGCACCTGTCATATAATAATCCATTTGGAAAATATTAACTCATCGAACGGAATAAGAGCGTCTCATTTCACAATAAAACGATTGAAACCGAAACTAGGCAGACTATTCTTGTATTTTAATAAATGAGTGCGAATAGTTTTTGCCAAGTGCCGCGGTACTTAGTGGCGTGATAACGCTGATAAGTGGCGTGCCCATCTCTAATATAAACAAACGATCGCCATTTGCAAAGTGATTTGCTTTCCTTGGAGAGTCGAGGTCGTTTTAAATTGGAAGAGGAAGACGGAGGAAGCAACCGACATTTGACGATAATACGGAAATACGATATTCACGGTTTCTTCCTAACTACCTCAAGAATGAAGAAGTTACATGAGTTTACGGTGATTGAAACAAGTGGAAACTAGTTGATGTTAATGCAATATCATAAAATTGCATGGCAGAGGCGGTTTCAGGGACTTGAAAAGGGGAGGTTTCCAGGAAGCATGCAACACTTGGCGGGAAATCAATAGAGCGGTGTAAGGGGCATTTATAGCTATTAAGATGTAAAAGATAACGTATCCTTCCATTACTTGCATAATTTATTACATATAGGGTTGCAGGGGCGTGTTCAGGCACATGAAAAGGGGGTGACTGGCATGGTGATGACGATATGCCAGCGATTATGGCGCAATAGACGGTTAGTTTATAATTATATATGCACATATGAGACCAGGAGAGGGAATGGAGTCATTCTTTTTGCAGAGGCGTGCTCAGAAATGTAAGAAAGGGGGTCATATTATTGCAAGGAAACTAAGATGCATGGGCCTACAATGACATAACATACTGCAGTTTTGGGATGAAACACGCACACGGTACTCTACCAACGATTATAAGATAATAGGTGAGTCCAGGTAGGGTAAAAAGTGGGGCAACCAATGTGATTTGAAGTTGTAAGTGAAATGGTCATTGTTGACTAGTCAGTATCATTATAACGGATAATATACCAATCAAAGGGTCTTGCACCTTCTCAGTTTGGATCCTCGATACGCCTATGATGAAGTTCAACATGGAAAAAGGAACTATCTACGATCAGTAACTTATTTATAGTGCTGGGTAGCAGCTTGTCCGCGGTTAATGCTTTCTCTATTTCGTGACTTTACGCTAACCTGGTACCGCTTATGGCAAAAAAATCAGTTTAATTACTGTTTTGTCTAATGTCACAATAATACACCATTTCATTGATAAAAACGACATCAAAAAACGGTTTTATTACGCATTTACTTCACCCCATATTAAGTGACCCGCACACGCCTATGATTTTTGAATTTTAAAAAGTCACCGCCATATATCAATCTACAATTCAAGTTCGATAGATCTCCATTTGTTGCGTTAAAATCGTTTAATAAACACGACAGCTGTGTTAGATCACAAATACCTCTAATATTTGTAGTTTTTGCCCCCCTGTCAAAAATGTCATATTTGTTTATTTTTTAGAAATGTACACCGTGTCGAGGGGAATCAAACGCCGTTGGATTTTTGCAAATCGGACGGGTAGATCTCGAGATCTTCGGGGGGGGCGGAATCCCCCCGCCCCCGCCACTAATAGGGGTAATCAGGCGACTGTCACTAATAGGATAAATATAAACGGAAGGTATCTTAACAATTAATTTGTTGCAAGTGCTTTTGATTATTTTTCCTTTCGTTTCTGAATATCAGAGTTCCCGAAATATCTAGGTTCCTTTGGGGCGACTTAACACGCGCCCTGGAGGGCCTCTGATATTTACACGCCCTGGAGGGGGGCGGATTTCGCCCCCCCCCCCCTATGATCTCGAAAACCACGCAACGTAGCGACAAGCGGGAAACGACGTTAGATAGCTCGAGACAAGCTCTTTCGAAAGTATTTCGTTAATTTTTTTCAGGTCAATATTGAGGTCACCAGAGGTCATCAAGGGTCAGATTTTCAAGTTTTCAAGACTTCGGTTCGAACACTCCCAAATATCTCGGGAACTATGATAGTTAGCAGCAAACTGAAAAAAAAATCGAAAGTCATTGAAAAATGCAATCGACATAGGTGTCCTCAGATTTGAGCTCAGGTTAAAAGTTTAGGCTCCAGAGGTCATCGAATGTCAAAAAGGTGATTTTGTTTTCAAAACCGTTTTCCCCAAATAACCTTTTACCTAATAAAGATAAAGCAATAATGTTTACACCATCACGTGTGTCTTGTCAAGGCGCTTCGAATCATATTCATGGTGACCGGGTTAGGTCAACTGAGAAATTTGACCTCAGGTCAAGGTCAAGTGGTGACCCAAGTTGGTCATGTTGCATATTGGGCGACGTGTCTCGAAGAGACAAACATATTGGTACCGTTTTCTCTTCTCTATCTTCATTATGTCGATAGTTATTGATAAAACCGTGTTGGCGGTCACAAAATTGACCTGACCTTAGGTCACCGATATTAGAAATCCGAAATAAACAAATTGTTGATATCTATGACCTTATGAAGTCCTGCAAGATTGAAACTGATCGGCGTAAAATTGTGGCTGTGGTACTACTGGAAACGTTTTGGAGTTGAGGTCATCACGTGACCTGGTCTGGTGACCTGACCTGAGATGACCCGAGGCCAATAATTTCACATAATGCGGGAAGTTCATTTCTAAACAGGTATACAAAAAACGGCGGCGCTGCGCGCCGCCGTTTTTGCGCTATCCTCGAAAAACCGGAGGGGTGGGCGGATTTCGCCCCCCCTCCAGGGCGCGTGTTAACCCTTGTCAGTGCAAGGGGGATGTCACCCCGCTCGGTCTTTCGGGAATAACTCGCGTAAATATCAACCGATTGCGATGCAATTTTAAAGTACCCTACTTTTTAACAATTAGACAAATAATCTTAATATTTCGAACTTCTAACTCTCATGACCCGTGACTAATTATATTTTTCAAGGTCATGTCAGGCGCAACTGGCGTCCCGTAGTATCGATCCTTGTAACTTGTGCATTGCACAACCGACAGTCATTCCCAAAGACATTTCGGTTTCTGACTCGAATCATGATGCATAAGCGAAAACCAACAGGCCCGAATACGGGTCGTGCACACTCCCCGGTTCAACTAACGGGCCGAACAACTGAACTTTTAGAGATATTAGGGCTCAATCCGGCCTTCACCTTCAGAGATCCCTCGCCTTCCTCCAGAGGGCCCACTCGGACCTCCATATGGCCCACCTTGACCTCCAGAATGCCCCTCTGGATACCATTGGACCCCCTCTGGCTTCAGAGAGTGCACTATGGCCTCCGAGGGCCCACTCCAGCTTCCAGATGGCCCTCTGGCTTCCAGGGGCCACTCTGGCATCCAGAGGGCCCCTCTGGATACTAATTGACCCCCTCTGGCTTCCAGTGGGCCCACTCTAGACCTTCAAATGGTCCACTCCGGCCTCCAGGATGCCCACCCTGTCCTTCAGAGGGTCCCTCTGGTTTCACGACGGCCACTCTCGCTTTCAGAGGGCTCATTCTGACCTCCAGAGGGTCGCCTCCGGCTTCCAGAGGGCCCCATGTAGCCTCCAGATAGCATATTCTGACCTCCAAAGGGCCCACTCCGGCCTCCACCTCCAGAGGACCCACCACTGCCACCACCTCCAGAGGGCCCACTTCAGCCTTCAGAGGGACAACTCTGCTGACCTCTAGGTGGCCCTCTCTGGCCTCCAGTGTGCCACTCTGGCATTCATAGGGCCCTCTTCAGCCTCTATAGGCCCCTCTGGATATCATTGAGCCCCTCTAGCGTCCAGAGGGCCCACTCTGACCTACAGGAGGATCACCACTCTGACCTCCAGATGCATCACCCTCATCACCATACTGCCCCTCTGGATTCCAGGGGCCCACTCTGACCTCCACAGGGTCCGCTGTGGACTCCAGAGGAAACCCTGTCCTCCATAGGGCCCACTCCGACCTCTAAAGGGCCCACTCCGGCTTCCAGGGTGTTCACTCTGACCCCCTCCCCCCCCCCCCCCCGGAGGGCACTCTCCGACCTTCAGAGGGCCCATTTTGGCCTCGAGAGGGCTCGTTTTGGCCTCCGGGGGGACATTCTGGCTCCCAGTGGGCCTTCTCTGGTTCCTTTAGCGGGGGCCAAAAGATATGTTGGCCTCTTCATGCGCCTTTGGGGGGGGGGGGGGGCTTGTCCCGCATGCCGCCCCCCCCCTTACGACCGCCACTGGTCTCAGGGGCGCTATGTCGGTCTGAGAGGCTCTCTGTCGGTCTGAGGGGGCACTGTGTCGGTCTGGGGGCCCTTAGTC
>JAXIVJ010015566.1:7500-20000 GCA_036785665.1 Chirona hameri | reverse complement strand
TCATTCTTGATGACCCAAGCACAATTATTGCTCAGTGACCCCTACACGATCGAGTGAGGTCATTTGAGGTGACCAGCACTTATTAGCCAATAACTATTGATAGCATAACATGAAGATAAGAACGTGAGACCTGCACCACTTGTATACCTCGTCGAGACGCGTCCGACGTTGCGCAGCACGACATACCTGGTTCACCACATGACCTTAAATTACCTTGACCTGAGGTTAAATTTTGAAGTTGACTTAGGTAACCTGGTCACCATGGTATGATTCGAATCTCCTTGCCGAAACGAGCACAATGACGTCAAAATGGGCGTCGTGTGACCATAAGAGTCGGTGCGTCCAAAACCACAATTATCATCAGATGACGTTACAATTATTGCCATATCAGGCAATAATCTACCGCTAGATGAGTAAACTATGGGTTATATTTTCCACTCATTTTTTCGGAAGGGGTGTAAAGTTAATGTCCCCAGGCCGACGATTATTCTACCGACTAAAGTAATCGCCAATTGCCAAAAAGTCGACTCTGACTCCGACTCCGACTCCGGCCAAAACTGCCGACTCCGAGCGACTCCGAGTCAGACTTCGACTCCAACTCCACAGCCCTGCTGAGTCTTGCCAATAGTGACCTTTTGTGACCTGACCTTGACCTTGACCATTGCTTACAATTTCACTTTTGCTTATGCGGGATATGCATTATACCTTTGAGAGCACTTAGCGATAATATGTTGCAATCTAAGGATTTGGATGGAGAATATGGCCCAAAACTCAAATATATTCATTTTGACCTTTGACCTTACCGTGACCTAACATGTGACCTTAATTTGAAAATTTCGCGTAAGCGTTAGATGCGACTCATTGAGAGCTTTCGAATGCCGTCTTGCGCGTCTCGCTGCGGTTATTGGTCCGGAAGATAACGAGGAGGGCAGAATCTTCCCCCAGTGTTCGGCCCCAGTGGGGAACGGGTTAGGTGATAATTAGCAACTCCTCTCCCTTGTCAGCGACTTTTTCGCATTGAGCACCCCGTGCCATCCCCCCCCCCCCCCCCCCCCCGTCAACAACTTTTCGCTTTGACGATCCGAAACTACCCCCCCCCCCCCCCGCTCAACGACTCATCGCGCTGACGACGAGGGGGGGGGCAAAAAAATCGCCCCCGGGCCTGCAGCCCCCCTCAATGAAAATTCTGGATCCGCCCCTGCCAGGCGCGGAATAATTTTGGAGATGGGCACGTCCCCCGTCCCTCTGTGGCGGCGAAACCCTTGCGCTAGTTAGGTGTCCTCGTACGGCGCCTGGCGCTGTACGAGGACATCCGGCAGTCCCCATACAGCGCCATAGCGCCAATGTCCTCGGGTTTCCGTGGATTAAAAATTCATGAAAAAGATGGATATGATGTTTTTCCTAAGAGACGTTCATGGCACACCGATGAATATAAATCATGCTTGAACATTTGTCTTTCAATAAATATATGTTTTATTAAGATTTGAGCCACATAACCACCTAAAATGGCCCCGCAAACACAGCGCTAATTTGTTCATAATGGGCGCCAAATGTCCGCTCCATTTTTTGATACTGTGCCGCAGAGCACAATTGGCGCCCAAAGAGTACATCCACGGTCTAGGTAGGACACCCCTATTCGGGCGATTCCATTTCAGGCATACCTATCGCGACCGTAGCGCCACGTGGTGTCACTGGAAGATACATAATAGACCAACTGTACCTATGGGGTACCTATGGTTGGAACATGCAACAACACCCTTGGGTCAGCACTTTAACTCTTCGATCATTAATTTAATTCAATCATTTAATTACATTCTTTGATACGATAAGATAATATCATAACACAGATGATAAATTAGACCATAATTAATAATAAGATGTTTCATAAGATCACTTTTCGCATTCCCGCGAACCTCCATCACCAATACCAAATACTGGCAGAATTCAGCACGTCGCCGTGGTCTCCGTCTAGTCGACAGCGCTCGTCAGAGTAGACCAATGCAAAATCCAATGGACGACCAGTGGTCGTCTTGCGTTGACCGGCGCAATGAACTAAAGATGGTTGGAACTAAAATGGTCTCCGCTGGATTTGACACGAAATTGGGCTAATCAAGGGCGGATTCAGGATATTTTAGGAGGGGTGGCCGCAGGCCAATTTAGGGGCGCCTTCCAAAGAAAGGGCGCCTTCACTGACCGAAAGGGCGCCGTCACTGGCCGAAAGGGCGCCGTTAATGGCCGAAAGGGCGCAGTCACTGGCCGGAAGGGCGCCGTCACTGGCCGGAAGGGCGCCGTCAATGGCCGAAAGGGCGCCGTCAATGGCCGTAAGGGCGCCGTCACTGGCCGGAAGGGCGCATCGGGTCAAAAGGACCAGGTCATGACCTGTATGACCTGATACTCGGTAAGTTACTTTCAAAAGGGCGCCCAAAAGGGCGTCCAAACGATCTATAGGGACGCTGCGTGCTCACGGGCTGTCCATCGCCGGGCGCCTGGCGGCGCCCGGCGACAGACAGCCCGTGGGGCGCCCTTCTGGCGGCGGCGGGGGGGGGGGGGGGGGGGCGACCGCTGCGGCCACCCCCTGGATCCGCCCCTGGGGCTAATGACGTCATCTAATTTAGAAGAAACTAGAACCTTGCGTTTTTCGTTGGATTGGACAGATCTTGAGCTGTTTTGAATTCCGAGCCGTCTCGCGGGTTTTTGTACGAGCCGTTTTTGTGTGACAAGCACATGATTTTCCCGTGATTTTGTTGATTTGGGGCTCGTGTAAATTGCATAGGTGCATCATTTCATTTAAGAATGGGTACGAACGGAGGAAAGAGGCGCAAGACTCGTTTACCCACGAGTTGGGGCGCGAATCAGAGTGCAACTGGCAGGGCTGAAAACGAGTACAAAGAGCGAAAACACGTGTAAGGAAGAAGTGTACATGTGGCTACATAGGATGTTCTTGGAAGGGTACAGAGCAAAATATTTACAAACATACAAGAAAAAGCCATGACAAAGGCCACAAGTGCGGAAAATTTTCCAAGGCAGTCCCTGTCTGATTGATGAAAGTTTGCAGTTGAAGTGGTCGGAATGCCCTTATGCAGCAACGTCAAGCCCAATGTGTACATACATGTTTTTAACAACTCACTTAATGCATCATTACCTTCTATGCTGATTAATCCTGGTTTTACAACTGCTTGTAGGTACCTTAACAGAGTTGGGTAGCAATCGCCATGAGCGCATCTTGCATATAAGACAGTAGGAGACAGTTTGGGTTGCAGTGTCAGTGTCTAGTTAATTGTGTGAAGGATTATAAAGGTTGAATAAGAATGTAACCATGTCCCACTAGACAAACCTACTCTTTCGTGCATTATCAGGAGCACCACCCTTCTGGTTAATTGTTAATTGTGTGAAGGATTATAAAGGTTGAATAAGAATGTAACCCATGTCCCACTGTATAAAAACCTACTCTTCATTGCATTATCAGGAGCACCACCCTTCTGGTTAATTGTTAATTGTGTGAAGGATTATAAAGGTTGAATAAGAATGTAACCATGTCCCACTAGACAAACCTGCTCTTTCGTGCATTATCAGGAGCACCACCCTTCTGGTTAATTGTTAATTGTGTGAAGGATTATAAAGGTTGAATAAGAATGTAACCATGTCCCACTAGACAAACCTGCTCTTTCGTGCATTATCAAGAGCACCACCCTTCTGGTTAATTGTTAATTGTGTGAAGGATTATAAAGGTTGAATAAGAATGTAACCCATGTCCCACTAGACAAACCTACTCTTTCGTGCATTATCAGGAGCACCACCCTTCTGGTTAATTGTTAATTGTGTGAAGGATTATAAAGGTTGAATAAGAATGTAACCATGTCCCACTAGACAAACCTACTCTTTCGTGCATTATCAAGAGACAAACCTACTCTTTCATGCATTATCAAGAGACAAACCTACTCTTTCATGCATTATCAAGAGACAAACCTACTCTTTCATGCATTATCAAGAGACAAACCTACTCTTTCGTGCATTATCAAGAGACAAACCTACTCTTTCATGCATTATCAAGAGACAAACCTACTCTTTCGTGCATTATCAAGAGACAAACCTACTCTTTCGTGCATTATCAAGAGACAAACCTACTCTTTCGTGCATTATCAAGAGACAAACCTACTCTTTCATGCATTATCAAGAGACAAACCTACTCTTTCGTGCATTATCAAGAGACAAACCTACTCTTTCATGCATTATCAAGAGACAAACCTACTCTTTCATGCATTATCAAGAGACAAACCTACTCTTTCGTGCATTATCAAGAGACAAACCTACTCTTTCATGCATTATCAAGAGACAAACCTACTCTTTCATGCATTATCAAGAGACAAACCTACTCTTTCGTGCATTATCAAGAGACAAACCTACTCTTTCATGCATTATCAAGAGACAAACCTACTCTTTCATGCATTATCAAGAGACAAACCTACTCTTTCATGCATTATCAAGAGACAAACCTACTCTTTCATGCATTATCAAGAGACAAACCTACTCTTTCATGCATTATCAAGAGACAAACCTACTCTTTCATGCATTATCAAGAGACAAACCTACTCTTTCATGCATTATCAAGAGACAAACCTACTCTTTCATGCATTATCAAGAGACAAACCTACTCTTTCATGCATTATCAAGAGACAAACCTACTCTTTCGTGCATTATCAAGAGACAAACCTACTCTTTCGTGCATTATCAAGAGACAAACCTACTCTTTCATGCATTATCAAGAGACAAACCTACTCTTTCATGCATTATCAAGAGACAAACCTACTCTTTCATGCATTATCAAGAGACAAACCTACTCTTTCATGCATTATCAAGAGACAAACCTACTCTTTCATGCATTATCAAGAGACAAACCTACTCTTTCGTGCATTATCAGGAGCACCACCCTTCTGGTTAATTGTTAATTGTGTGAAGGATTATATAGGTTGAATAAGAATGTAACCATGTCCCACTAGACAAACCTGCTCTTTCATGCATTATCAAGAGACAAACCTACTCTTTCATGCATTATCAAGAGACAAACCTACTCTTTCATGCATTATCAAGAGACAAACCTACTCTTTCATGCATTATCAAGAGACAAACCTACTCTTTCATGCATTATCAAGAGACAAACCTACTCTTTCGTGCATTATCAAGAGACAAACCTACTCTTTCATGCATTATCAAGAGACAAACCTACTCTTTCATGCATTATCAAGAGACAAACCTACTCTTTCGTGCATTATCAAGAGACAAACCTACTCTTTCATGCATTATCAAGAGACAAACCTACTCTTTCGTGCATTATCAAGAGACAAACCTACTCTTTCATGCATTATCAAGAGACAAACCTACTCTTTCGTGCATTATCAAGAGACAAACCTACTCTTTCATGCATTATCAAGAGACAAACCTACTCTTTCGTGCATTATCAAGAGACAAACCTACTCTTTCATGCATTATCAAGAGACAAACCTACTCTTTCATGCATTATCAAGAGACAAACCTACTCTTTCATGCATTATCAAGAGACAAACCTACTCTTTCATGCATTATCAAGAGACAAACCTACTCTTTCATGCATTATCAAGAGACAAACCTACTCTTTCATGCATTATCAAGAGACAAACCTACTCTTTCATGCATTATCAAGAGACAAACCTACTCTTTCATGCATTATCAAGAGACAAACCTACTCTTTCATGCATTATCAAGAGACAAACCTACTCTTTCATGCATTATCAAGAGACAAACCTACTCTTTCATGCATTATCAAGAGACAAACCTACTCTTTCATGCATTATCAAGAGACAAACCTACTCTTTCATGCATTATCAAGAGACAAACCTACTCTTTCACGCATTATCAAGAGACAAACCTACTCTTTCATGCATTATCAAGAGACAAACCTACTCTTTCATGCATTATCAAGAGACAAACCTACTCTTTCATGCATTATCAAGAGACAAACCTACTCTTTCATGCATTATCAAGAGACAAACCTACTCTTTCATGCATTATCAAGAGACAAACCTACTCTTTCATGCATTATCAAGAGACAAACCTACTCTTTCATGCATTATCAAGAGACAAACCTACTCTTTCATGCATTATCAAGAGACAAACCTACTCTTTCATGCATTATCAAGAGACAAACCTACTCTTTCATGCATTATCAAGAGACAAACCTACTCTTTCATGCATTATCAAGAGACAAACCTACTCTTTCATGCATTATCAAGAGACAAACCTACTCTTTCATGCATTATCAAGAGCACCACCCTTCTGGTAATCTTCAACTAAGGTAGGTAGCTGTCAGTGGGCCGTCATATGCACAGTATGGCAGCATATGGTAACATCAGAAAAGCAGCAGCATTGTGCACCACAGCGAAATGTCCCTATTGCTTCTGACAAAGCTGTTAGGTTGTTAGCTTAGGTACCCTGGTTAGGTTTACTAACCAGGGTGTGGCAGGAAACAATTGTAATAACATAATCAAACCTGGCCTAACCTTTACAGCAGTTACAGTCGCAGGGTCCCACATTTAGAACGCTTTTGCTCGCTCGCTGCGCTGCAGCCCTACCAGGGGACCCCCAGACCATCTTGTAGACAAAACCTAACCCTATGACCTATGGTGTAAATAAGTTGTCTGATGTATTTATGCAACTTAACCTAGCCTAACCTATTAATAATAATAACGCCTTCGTCAGAAAAAATATCACCATTGGTGGGGGGGGGGGGGGGGAAGGGAAATCACTGTGAAAGGAAATATCACTGTGGTGCACAATGCCGCTGCTTTTATGATGTTACCTATGCTGTGACATACTGTGCTGCCATACTGTGAAATCTCAGTGCACCTACAGGTATCTTAGTAGAAGATTACCAATTATAGTTCCATTCTTGTTCCTATGTAGGTAAATACTACACAATCAATTAGCAGTGGAAATATCAAGGTGTCTTGAACCAAGGGCGTAGGAACCTATTCAAGTTGGTGTGGCAAAGGCAAATTGAAATCCTAAACATTTCCTTACACCGGGGTCGGGGGTACCGAGGTCCAAGACCACGTTGTTGAACTGAACCGTACTGAGCAGAATTAATTTTATTCTGCGCCAACTAATTGTCATTGATGCACCACGGATTCACTTCGGATTCAGGGGAAAGCAGACTGCTAATTTTCAATACCCATTAAAACGGCGAGGTATATTGCGAGGTGGATTCGCTGAACATGTTGACATAACCTGGCCTAGTTTACGACTAATACGTTTCCGAACGGTAAGAAACTTTGTCATAACAAATACAATTTCTTGATGAATCAAAAAAGTTAGGACAAAAGTCTGGAAAATGTTGTCTTTTTTAGTATACTTTCAAATATTTTGATACTTACTAAATATTTTGATACTTCAAATACTTTCAAATATATATATGACAATTTTGCTGCCGGAGGCACTTTGTCGGTGGCGCAGGATCCGGTGCCGGTGGCGCACTTCGGAAAATTTATTTAAAAAACAAATATAAAATATGATAGTATGATAATTATTCACTGTAAATTATTCATCACCCTCTGTTCCAATATTCTGTAAATATATTTTCGTTAAAAGCCTCTTATTGTTTTGCAATCTACAAAAACAAAACTTACACGTAACCTTTCTAACTGGGGTGCATAAGCAATGGAGAAAATACATGGTAAATCATAATTGAAGATTTCGGCGAAAATAGTTGATGGATGTTGATGAAACTTCGCAAAAACATGGATAATCGATTGCTCTAACAATTGTAGGCACTCTTTTCCGCGGCCGATCGGTGGATTATGATATTGGCGTTAAGATCCACCAGGTTGTCAATCGACCTCGTTTTTATCTCACTTTTTAAGAGGCTACTAAATTACGAACCGTATGTAATACAACGTATTTTCACGATATTCCTCTGCCAAAGTAACCAAGTATTTATGGATGTTTGTTCACGGTATGTCATGTGTTTTTGAAGTCTGCTGTCTTCTCTTTAAAATGACATGAGGTATACTAAATTAAACATTAGTTTAAATAATGGTGTTGATTCACACACAATGATCACCCCACATTCGAATTCATGACCACAGGAGGTGAAAACCCGGCTTGAATATTTTTTTTTGCGAGGTGAAAAAAGATTGAATTTAGGTGTCATTTTCCACCCAAATTTATGTTTTTCAGAACACTGGCCCAGCATAAACCCACCAATCAAATGACTATTTTGTTGTATCCTAAAATTTGTTTACAAGAAGGCAGACAATTTTGGTGAAGTTAATTCATTAACACACCTGGAAGGAAAAAAGGCACACCTGGATCTGGCTTCGGGATGATGATGCACCGTTGCAGCTGCTGTCCAAGCCGCAGCGAGCCGAGGTAGCGCGCGCGCTGGCCGCCATGGGCGCTGGCAGCGGCGTTCCGTCTCATCGCCGCCATCCACCACTGCGCGCGCGCCGCTGGCAGAAGGCTGTGCCCCCGACACGACAGTGATATGTGGACAACATCGCCGAGGCGGTGGCTTGGCTGCAGCGGCTGCGGGTGCGCTGTCTGAACGAGCCGCTGCCCGGCGCGCACGGCAAACCGGTCGTCTTCCTTCGCCCCAAGGACAATGCTGGCGTGCCGATGGAGCTGGAGGAGGTGTAGGTAGCGCTCCAATCGGTGGTGGGAATTGTAGAGGACGCGCCGGTCGGCTGGGTAGATGTGGCAGCATGTGCGCTGTGCATTGAAGAGCTATCTCAGTAAGCCTGTAGCGATGTGGATTTAGATCAGATTATATGGACGATATCTCTAATGTTCGTAGAATAAGCTGTGTATGCTATTATGTATACACAGCTTGTATTGTCTTGTCAAGTTCAGGTAGAGTGGGCAGCGTCCCTATCATGTGCGACAACGTGTGTGTGTGGGGGGTGGTTGTGTGTGATTGCAAATACATGTGTGTCTCAAAAGAGGACATGTGACCAAATGAAAAACAAAACTTATTACAATGAAAAGTTTAATCTTGGGCATCCCATGTGGAGCCCACCATCAGCCCTCCTTCTTGCCCAGCTATAGCCCACTGCCCAGCTTAGTCCACCTTGCCCATCAAAATCCCACTTGGGTCCCACTTGGGCGTGTTTGCTGGGAATATGTCCTCTCCAGCGATCATGAGCAGGAGCGGTGGAAAGTTATCTGTTAACTCGGCAGTCACTGGGGTATATTTTGTAACAGGGGGGGGGGGGGGGTAGCCCCCCCCCCCTGGTATCTTCAGAAGCAATGATCGCAGCGGGACGCGCAAGGCGGCATTCGAAAGCGCTCAATGAGATAAACCTAACGCAAACTTCACATTTTCAAATTAAGGTCACATATCAGGTCACGGTCAATTAAAACGTCAAAATCGAGGTATTTGAGTTTATGGACAATACTTGCCATCCATGGCCTTCGATTGCGCCTATAATCACCCACAGTGGTGTCAAAGGTGTGATACATATCCCACATGAGCTAGAGTGAGATTGTTGGAAAAGATCAAGGTAGGTCAGGTCACAAAAGGTCACTACACACAAAATATCTACGAAAGTCATGCAGCACATGTTTTATGGACGCTTTTACGCGTATAATTCGATAGTGGTAGTCATTTTACCACCTGACTTCATTTACGTGAAGATAATGTCAAGTTCAGGTCAAGCTCAGGTCACTGAAGGTCAAAATTTGAAATTGATAAATCGAAATGAAAAAGCATGTTTCTAGATCAGTTGTATCTATAAAAAAAAACAGTGCTGGCATTTATTTGTCTGTATCCGGTCAATAAAAGCCAAAAAACGCAATTTCAAAATATGACGTCATGATTTACCCATACTTTATATGACATGACAGTCAAAAAATATATAATTTTGAAATTTGGTATGGTAGTTGCCCATATATCGTTATCTGACATATATTCCGGTTTTTTCAATATCTTTGAAAAATTTGATTTTTCGTTTGATTTTGTGATTTTGTGATTTTTTTCTCTTTTTTTCTTCAATTTTTGGGGGTCAAAAAACAAAATTTTCTAAATTTCGAGATAGCTGGTTTGTAGCCCTTGCAATTTTATACCGCTTAGCGTTTTTTGATTGCATTTTGCTTCAAATGCGGCATTTGTACGGCCTGGCAAAGTTTAGCCGATTTTGGTGTCAAAATCGTGTTTAGTGACATCACTAAATTCACTATATCTCGAAAAAATACTGACGAAATTTTTTCATTTTTTCTCTCAAAAGGTGTAAAAAATATGCCGGAAAGGTACTGAAAGTTTGGCGTCGATATCTGCATTAGATATTGAGATATTCCTAATATTCCTAAGTGTGGGGGGGGGGGGGCAGTGACTCGCGGGTTGGGGGGGGGGGGACACCAGCCCCATTCAGAGCAATTTCTTCCAGTCAACGACATAAGGTTTGTGCATTAATTGTCCAATCTTAGGAGGCACAGTGCCCCGGTGCACCTCAATCCCCGTTCCGCCACCAGTGATCATGATTAGGTAACCATCAGACCATAATGCACGCCGTCAGACCATAAGGGTAAGCCATATCAGACGATGAGAACTTCAGGAAAAACGATCAAACCATCATGGTAAACCATCAGACTATCATACCATCAGTAAGGTCCAACATAAACTGAGAAGGTTACGACGCTTCTTTCGCGGCACCGCACAAGCTCGTGTACCCATAACAAGGATTTATGTTATTTTTTAGTAGTAATGATCTTTGAAACTGGGAAATACTTGACTCAGGTTACCTGGGAAACAACATGAATAAATGGATTCCCGTCAGAATCCAAGGCTACCATGTAGAGCCTTTCATGGGACACTTTTTAGCCCCCATCCCACTCCAGCCCATTCCGCCAGACCCAAGCCCGTTCAAATCCGAATTCATAATTGATGGGGCTCCCATTCCCACCGGTTTCAACATATTTCACTTTTTGTGGTGCTAAACAATTATATGGTCTGTCTTAAACCCGTTCCAACTGGTTACATTTCCAAAAATGGTCCCATTCCCACCCATTTCCATCCCGTTCCATGGGTTCCATGGAGATTCCCATTCCATGAAGGGCTCTACTACCATGCTATCTACAAATCGCGTTCGTAGATATATTTGCTTGGATTTTGGAGACCGAATATATATGGGCGACTGGAAAGTTGGTGTGGCACCGCCACACCAGTTCCAAAGTTGGTGTGGTAGCTGCCACCCTTGCAACACCACTTCCGACGCCTATGTCTTGAACTAACCATATGACAAAAACAAAATGTTCAAGTATTGAATGAATCATACAGTTCATAGTCATGCTGACATTGAACTGAAACAACAGATGCCAATAATAGATCAACACTTTGATCAGCCATAACTGTTTACCATCAAGCTGTTGTTCTTCAGCACTTAAAAAACATTAATAAAATCATTGTATAGTTTTGTAATGACAAGATGTTTTGACAAAGGCCTAAAAAGAAAACATTTGAGGAAGAAATTCATTGGTTATGATGACATGTTTCCAACGACATGGTGTTTTTCAAGTTTGTATATATAATTCAATTCAAATCTCCTCTTCCTGTATTTCACACTGCTGCGCTGTGTATAATCATCATCATTTTAAATGTTTCACCTTCAATGTTTTCAAACAGAAATATTACTACCACAGTGGTTTTGCTTATATATATATATATATATATATATATATATATATATATATATATATATATATATATATATATATATATATATATATATATATATATATATATATATATATATATATATCGTATCTATATATACCTACCTACCTACCTACCTACCTACCTACCTACCTACCTACTTACCTACCTACCTACCTACCTACCTACCTACCTACCTACCTACCTACCTACCTACCTACCTACACACACACACACACACACACACACACACACACACACACACACACACACACACACACACACACACACACACACACACACACACACACACACACACACACACACACACACACACACACACACACACACACACACACACACACACACACACACACACACACACACACACACACACACACACACACACACACACACACACACACACACACACACACACACACACACACACACACACACACACACACACACACACACAACACACACACACACACACACACACACACACACACACACACACACACACACACACACACACACACACACACACACACACACACACACACACACACACACACACACACACACACACACACACACACACACACACACACACACACACACACACACACACACACACACACACACTCACACACACACACACACACACACCACACCCACACCCACACCCACACCACACCCACCCACCCACCCACACACCCACCCACCCACCCACACACACACACACACACACACACACACACACACACACACACACACACACACAACACACACACACACACACACACACACACACACACAC
>JAXIVJ010015565.1:0-30000 GCA_036785665.1 Chirona hameri | reverse complement strand
TTCCCGAGCATAACGAAGCCTCGACGCGCCGCATTTTTCGACCGAGCGCAGAACTGAACGAACTGTCAGAATTATTCGGTCAGAGTAAGCTAACAGTAGCAAATTTCCAATAGACCAAAATTGTTGGTGACCCACCGCAGTGTTTTACGAGAAGACCTTCAGTATAGCTCAGCCACGCGGCAATCTTCAAACCTTCAAGGGAACAGCTCAAGCCAACAGAACCGCGCCAATAATGACTTTATGGTGGCGCATTTGCCGCGACCAAATCAAATTGACCGCCTCGAATGACGCCCAAAGTAGCCCCGGGAGGTCTATTGTCTGGCGCCTAGATAGGCCGTTTATGGCCCATTACCAGTATAAAATAGGACGGTGAATAGCGTTACACGCTGGTGGTGATCACAGAACAGCGCAGAGATTCTAACTCCAGCGTGACGTCAGTGGTCCAGAAAGGCAGCTGCTATAATGACGTCCGCCTACGGAAAGGCAGCTATAGTGACGTCAGCAGACGGAAAGGCAGCTATAGTGACGTCAGCAGTAGTGGGACTGTAACGGCAATCACTGATGTCAGTATGAGTAGAAACTAGAAATTCAGACTATCGACTAAGCGCCGGATCCCATGTCGGTCTGCCCTGTGTAAGCGTGTGTCCTATCTATCTATCATATCCTATCTACCCTATCCTATCCTATAAGGCCTAACAAGGCAGAAGGACCTGATGAAATCCATGCTAGACTTTTAAGAGAATCTGAAAGGGAGTTGTCGGTTCCATTAGCCATAATATTTTCTAAATCACTTGCAGATAGTAAAATTCCACTTGATTGGAAAAGAGCAAATGTTGTTCCTATTCATAAAAAGGGAGATAGAAGTAAAGAGGAAAACTATAGACCAGTTAGTCTGACCTCATTAGTCTGCAAGGTGCTTGAATCAATCATCAAAGATAAGATTGTTGAATTCTTGAGCAAAATGAACTCATCAAAGATACACAGCATGGCTTTAGGAAGGGCCGTTCTTGTTTAACTAATCTTCTGGAGTTTTTGGATGTTGCAACAGATAGCGTTGATCAGGGTAAACAGCTAGATGTAGCGTTTCTTGATTTCAGTAAAGCATTTGACAAAGTCCCCCATACAAGACTGGGGTTGCAACTTAAAATTCATGGGATCAGGGGCAAGATTCTGGATTGGATAGAAACGTGGCTTTCAGGACGCCAGCAAAGGGGTTATATTGAATGGGTGCCAATCACAATGGAAGGAGGTTCTCAGTGGGGTTCCACAGGGCTCAGTCCTGGGCCCATTGCTTTTTATAATATTTGTGAATGCAATTGAGAACAGTATAGACAGCAAAGTCTTGAAATTTGCAGACGATCTAAAAGTTGTCAGGATTATTAGAGGAAAACATGATCAGGATGTTTTTCAATCAGATCTGGACAAGCTAGTTGAGTGGTCTGAAGCATGGCAGATGAAATTCAATTTGAGTAAATGTAAGATTATGCACGCTGGACGGGTTAGCAGTAAACATAGGTATGAAATGGGTGGGCAGAAAATGGAGCAGATTGAAAAGGAAAGAGATTTAGGTGTCGTGGTAAACAATAGACTATCAGCGTCAGACCAGGTTGTAGAAGCTAGGAAAAAGGCACTTAGAATGCTAGGGGCCATTAACAGAAATGTTTCCTACAAGAGTGAAAAGGTAATAACAAAACTGTATTGTGCATACGTTAGACCACATTTGGAGTATTGTGTACAAGCCTGGTCTCCAACATATGAGAAAGATTGCTGGTTGTTAGAAAGAGTTTCAAAAAGGGCAACAAAATGATTAATTGTCTTGGTAGTTTACCTTATGAAATAGATTAAGGAAATTGGGTATGTTTTCACTTAGATATAGAAGGCTAAGAGGAGATCTAATTGAAGTCTTCAAATTTGTAAATAGTCAGCATTCTGGATATTTAAAGGGTATGTTTGAGTTCAATAGGGAAAATCGAGGTAGAGGTCATCAGCATAAACTCATTATGAAACAAAGTAGGACTAGGCTACGACAGTCATTTTTCAGTAGAAGGGTTGTAGGACATTGGAATATGCTACCAGGGGATGTCGCTGATGCAGTGACACTTGCTTCCTTCAAAATTAGATTAGATAAATACTTTACAGAGAAGGGATTAGTTCATAAATACTCGTGGGATTAGCCTTCTTTTATGCAGGTAGAGTAAGGTGATTTGAAGGGGGCGAGACTGGTGGAGGGGGGGGGGGGGGGGGTGCAACCTCGGATGGGCCCAAGAGGCTCTTTGTTGCACTTTTCTTTATGTCTTTATGTCTTTATATATCCTATTATCCTAGCCTGTGTCGCTCTATCATGTGTCCTGTGTCCGCCTGCCTTGTGTCCAGACTGGTTATTGATTCGACACTGATTGAATCGATTGGAATCGTTCAATCAAAATTCCTTCAATAAAAAAATAATCGATTCGCCACAAGATCTTGTGATTCATGAATCGTGATTGTTATCAAAACCCGCATGGAAACAAGGCTGATTGAATCCAAAAGATTTAACGATTCTTAACAATGTCAAGTGCACACCCACATGGTAGGTAAATTGGTGCAAATACAATGCAGTCCCAGTGGCTACAGTCCAGGGGCGCAGCCAGGGGGGGGGGGCAGGGGGCACGTGCCCCCCCCCATTGGGTCGAGGGGCCCGAAGGTCCCCTCGGCCCCTCAGCCCAACCCCTATGATAGGTATCGACGTAAAACTTTCAGTACCTTATGCTGCATTAATTATACGTCTTTTCACAAAATTTCAATGAAATTTATGTAGTACTTTGGGAGATCATGACGTTTTAATGACGTCATGTCACGCCATTTTTGGTCGAAATACGATAAATATTTGACAAATCGTAGAAAATCGAGCTTTAAAGCAGATTGTAAATGAAAAACGTCAAAAGAAAGGAAATGGCATTCTCTTCAAAACTACCACCTCAGATTTGCGAAAGTTTGGGTTTTTGACTCCTAAAAATAAAAATATAACATTTTTTTCAGGAAACTTTTCACATTTTTTTTCTTGAAGATATGAAAAACGGAATATATCTGAGTGAACAAGTATGGACGATACCCAAACCAAATTTCAAAGCAATATCTTAATTGACTTATGGCTCCGTAAGTATAAGTAACTCATGACGTCATTTTTTTAAGTTACATTTTTTGCCTTTTATTGACCAGATACAGACAAATGAATGCCACCACTGTTTTTCTGAGACAAAACTGGTCTAGAGACATGCTTTTTTTATTTAGATTAATCAATTTCAAATTTTGACCTTATGTGACCTGACCTTGACCATATATGGTGTCAGGTTGTGAAAATGGCTGCTACTATCAAATTCTACGTGTAAAATAGCCTTCGTAGACCTCTTGTCAAAAGTGACCCAATGGGATCTGTGTGTCTGTTGCAAGGCACTGAACTGAACCTTGACCTTTGTTTACAATTTCACTTTTTCCTAATGCGGGAGATGCATTATATCTTTGAGAGTACTTTGTGCGATAATAGTCTCAATATAAGGCTTTGGATGGAAAGTATGGCCCAAAAACTAAAATACCTTAATTTTGACTTTTGACCTGGCCGTGTCCTGAGATGTGACCTTATTTTGAAAATGTATCGTAAGCGTTAGATGCGGCTCATTGAGATCTTTCGATTACGGCCTTGCGCGTCTCGCTGCAGTTATTGTTTCGAAATATAACGAGGGGGCAGAATCTGTCCCCCCCCCCCCGCGTGTTCGACCGAATACCCCAGCGGGGCGCGGGTTAATTTGTCTTTTTAAATCAGAAAATATGTCAAATTTTGGGCGAATTTAGGCGGCTTGGGGCACATCAGCTTGCCCCCCCCCCTCCCCCTCACACCACCACCCTGTTGGATCTGCCCGTGGCCATAAACTAAGACAAGCTACTTGAAAATCCCGTGAGCGCTTAACATGTTCAACGGAAGTTTTATACGTTGCTATTTTCTGACGTCTTTCCAAACTTACGACGGATCGCTTCGCGTAAAGCGCCTCCACGCTTCATAGTCTACACATTAGTGACTGTGAATTACCTCGAATTTATGAGTTTCCAATGTAATATATATGTCATAAAAGTGAGCAATCGGGACAACGTAAAATGTTGAGGGTCAGACGTTCCGCGCTGCCTCTTATTGATTGTGTTGCTGCTGGGACCTTCAAGGTGCCTTGTGCGTGCATCTAAAATGGTTAACCCACGCACAGACGGGGTTCGCACCAAGTTCGAACCGACGGGGGGGGGGGTGAATACCCGCCCCTACAAGATTTTAAAGTCATGCAACGTATAGCGACAAACGGAAACAAGTTAGATAGCTCGAAACAAACAAGGTCCAATGAAAGTACTAAGTCAATATTTTAGGTCAGGTTATTTAGGTCATTGAGGTCACCAGAGGTCAACAAAGGTAAAATTTAGGTCATAAATGGGTGTCCTTACCAAAGCCCGTCTATATCTCGAGAACAAAAAGAGGTAGCGAAGCGCGAACAGAAAAGAAAAACGTCCGAAAGGTTACTGGCGGATCCAGGGGTGGGGGCATCAGGGGCAAATGCCCCCTCCCCCGCAGGAATCTGGGAGGGGGGAGGCATTCAATACAAGTATGCCCCCCCCCCCGCGCGCGTTCCCAATTTATCGTAAAAAAGTCTTCGCAACAGTAAAAATCCAGCTATCCACAGTAAAAAAACGGGAAATTTCGCGCCGCTTCGCGGCATGACACAACTTTCGCAATAGCTTATACAAATTTGGAAAATGGGAAAATTAATTCCATTAGGTAAGTGTCTGGCAGATGCTCTCCTTGACGATAATTGCTGGCACTGGCGGGTCCAGGGGGCATCAGCGACAAATGCCCCCCCCCCCCACCCCACCCCCTTCACAGGAATCTGAGAGGGGCATTCAATACAAGTATGCCCCCCCCCCGCGTTCCCTGCACTGAACGTGAAAAACAGTGATCTTATGAGAAAACTTCATGAAAACGGAAGTATTTTTCTCTCGAGTGATTGAATGTGAAGTTTGTATGTCTCCCTTTCTTTTAATGATAGAGAAAGCAGCGCACCTGATGCAATGCAAGCAGCCCCAACAGGAAAATTTCGCGCCGCTTCGCGGCATGACACAACTTTCGCAATTACTTAAACAAATTTGGAAAATGGGGAAATTAATTCCATTAGGTAAGTGTCTGGCAGAGGCTCTCCTTGGCGGTAATTGCTGGCACTGGCGGATCCAGGGTACATCAGGGATAAATACCCCCCCCCCCCCTTCCACAGGAATCTGAGAGGGGCATTCAATACAAGTATGCCCCTCCCGCACGTTCCCTGCACTGAACGTGAAAAACAATGATATTAGGAGAAAACTTCATGAAAACGGATTTTTTCTTCTTCTTCTCTCGAGTGATTGAATTTGAAGTTTGTATGTATCCTTTTCTTTCAATGATAGACAAAACAGCGCACCTGTTGAAATTCAAGCAGCCCCGGTGACACTTAACCCGCACCCCGATGGGGGGGGGGGGGGCAGAATCCGCCCCCTCCTGGATTTTCTCAATAATTTCAAAACTATGATAGATATCACCGTCAAACTTTCAGTTCCTTATGCTGCATCAATTCTACGCCTTCCCACCTAAAGTCTAAATTAATTGATGCAGTATTGTGGGAAATAATGACGTTTTAATGACGCCATGTCATGCCATTTTTGGCGGGAAAACGATAAATGTTTGAACAATCGTAGAAAAAAGAGTTTTGAAGCAAATTGCAAATAAAAACGTCCAGACAAAACATAGTCAAAAAATAAATGACATTCTCTTAAAAATGGCCATCTCGAATATTCTAAATTGTGTGTTTTTGACCGTCCAAAATAGGAAACACCTTTTTTCGGAGGAAAAAAATCATTTTTTGTGAATTTGAAAAGTGAATTTCTTAGCTCGAATACCAAAGAAAGGCGACTGGCTCAAATCTGCGGGGAAAATGGGGGTACCCTTTTGCCACAAAAGATGCCCCCACGGAGAGAGGCTGGATCCACCAGTGCGAAAGATAATTTAATTTGTTGTCACTCAGGCTTCATCAGATTTGATCTCGGGTCAATAGCGTTCGATGGCCTCAGGGAAGGCCATCGAACGGAAACATTCTCAAAATAGCGGAATTGTTTTTAAGGAACAACTTTTGAGATACGCATGATAGAGTGATACTTACAGTTTTTACCATTGTGCTTCTCTGTCGAGACACATCGAATGGTATATCGGATGATCATGACCTAGTTAGGTCATATTCGAAAATTGACCTGTCCTGTGCTCAAGTCAAGGCAGATCAAGTTCAAATTTTACATCAATCAACGTGTCTCGACGAGCGAAACACAATGTTGATAACTACATTACTCTACCTTCATTTGGCAGAGAGTTATTGAATAAAAAAAAAACACTCAACCTCTTGGGTCACCTGAGTTGACCTCGTAGAGGTCACATAACAAAAATGTGACTTGGATCTTTGCATTTCGCACAAGAATGGTGTAGGCACCTGGTGAAAACTGGTCAAATTTAAGCGTTTTCTGTGGATTTCTACGTGTTGCATTTTCTCCATTTACTTATAATGGAAGTTTATCAAATCGAATTGACCTTCGGTCACCGATATTACAAATTCGAAATATACGAATTGTAGGTACTTATGGGCTATGGCCTAAATTAATCCTGTGAGTTTCAAATCGCTCGGTCGATCACTTTGGCACGACCACAAGCTTTCAAAAACTTGCTTGGAGGTGGGATCACTTAACGTGACTTGTTGACCTGACCTGAGATGACTCGAGATACAAATGGCACACAATTTGGGTGATTGTTCCCCAAAGAGTTACGCCCAATTTGGCGGCGCTGCGTGTCGACGTTTTTCAATATTTACGAAAACCTCGGGGGACGGATATCCGCCCCCAAGTCGGTGCGCGTGTTAACCCTCGCCCTACGGGGGGTCCTAAAACGACCCCCCCCCCCCCCCCCGAGGTTTTTCTTGCATAACGTTTTAGACATGCGGTGCATCTTGCTGAAATTTTCAGTAGCTAAGTATACAACAATTATACGTATTCTGTAAAAAATTTCATTGAAATTGGTTGAGAAATTAGGGAAATAACGATGTTTTGATGACGTCATTTTGGTGGGAAAATGATAAATGTTTGAAAAATCGTAGAAAACAGAGTTTTAAAGCAAATTGCAAACGCAATTAGGCAAAGATACTAAATGTTATTTTCTTAAAATGACAATCTCAGATTTTCACAATTTTGGCTTTTTGACCCCCAAAATGAACAAAAGCTGTTTTTTTTATTTTGCTCCAAATATGGCATTTGTACGGTTTGTTACATTTTAGCTGATTTTGGTGTAAAACTCGTGTGTAGTGACGTCACAAAATTCGATATAACTCGAAAATTTTGGACTAAATTGATTTTTTCACAGAAGACGTAAACATTATTTAGAAGAAGGTACCTGAAGTCTCACGCTGATAGCGCTATTGGTTTTTGAGCTATTACGAATGTTCATCAGGGGGTCGTTAAACGCCCCCCCCCCCCGTCAATGGCGGGTTAAGGCGGATCTAGCCGTTTAATGTGGGGGAGGGGGGGGGGGGGGATCCAGTCGCATATTTACAAAAAAGTTGTTGAGCGGGGGGGGGGGGGGGTGGTAGCGGGCCGTCAGCCATCAGCGAAAAGTTGTTGACCGGGGGGGGGGGTTGCAGGCCGTCAGCCGTCCGCCACTGTACGTCCGGCCTTTTTGGGGGGATCATGGTTTCAGGACTTTGGGCGAGGGGGCATGGCCCCTTGCCCCCCCCCCCCCCCCTGGATCCGCTCCTGAGCTCAATGCTCATATATGGATATGCCGCATATTGACCACATAGCGACAAAACAATGCCCTGGGACCCCGATTGGCATACTGCGCCATAATATGAAGTGGGCAGTTACTATACTACCAAAACACCTGCCAGCAAATGCCTTTGAGCTCTGTTACTATCGCGTGCTCGTTTCATCATCCAAGTGTACGGAAGTGCAGGACTCAGATGTAATTATTTAAACTGATCAAGTGATACGTCCTGTCGCTCGTACTTGTGTCGTTTCTCTGGCAGCGAAAACTAAAACTAACTACCTTGAAACTAACTACCAGAAACTACGTTCTGGTTACTCTTTAACACGCGCAGTGGAGAGGGGTATGCCACTAACACCAGTGGCGCACGCAGGGGGGAGGGGTGGGGGTCAAAGGGGTCAGCTGACCCCCCCCCCCCCCCGAAATTTCTGGGGGCCATATCCTGGCCCATAACTGGCAGGTGCCCGGTCTTGGTCAGGCCTGATCGAGGCATGGGTCCGGTGCTGGCAAAGGTGTGATTGGGGCCCGGTCAGGACGAGGGCCCGGTCCTTGCATATTCTTGATGCGGGCCCGTTTCTGGTAGGGGCCCGGTCTTGGTCAGGCCCCATCGAGGCAGGGGTCCGGTGCTGGCAAAGGTGTGATTGGGACCCGGTCAGGACGAGGGCCCGGTCCTTGCATATTCTTGATGCGGGCCCGTTTCTGGTAGGGGCTCGGTCTTGGTCAGGCCCGATCGAGGCAGGGGCCCGGTGCTGGCAAAGTCGTGATATGGGGCCCGGTCAGAACGAGGGCCCGGTCACAACAGGGCCCGGTCCTTGCATATTCTTGATTCGAGCCCGTTTCTTGTAGGGGCCCGGTCTTGGTCAAGCCCGATCGAGGCAGGGGCCAGTGCTGGCAAAGTCGTGATATGGGGCCCGGTCGGGACGAGGGCCCGGTCACAACAGGGCCCGGTCCACGCATATTATTGATACGGGACTGTTTCTGGTAGGGGTCCGGTCTTGGTCAGGTCCGTTCGAGGCAGGGGCCCGATGCTGGCAAAGGCATGATATGGGACCCGGTCAGAACTAGGGCCCGGTCATAACAGGGCCCGGTCCTTGCATATTATTGATACGGGCCCTTTTCTGGTGGTGTGTCTTGGTCAGGTCCGATCGAGGCAGGCAGGGGCCCGGTGCTGACAAAGGCGTGACACGGGGCCCGGTCACAACAGGGCCCGCCCCTTGCAAATTCTTGATACGGGCCCGTTACTGGTAGGGGCCCGTTCCTGGTAGGGGCCCGATCAAGGCAGGGCCCCAGTGCTGGCAGATATGTGATATGGGGCCCGGTCAGGTCGAGGGCCCCGTCACAACAGGGCCCGGTCCTTGCAAATTATTGATACGGGCCCGTTCTTGGTCAGGCCCGATCGAGGCAGGGGCCCTGTGCTGGCAAAGGCGTGATATGGGGCCCGGTCAGGACGAGAGCCCGGTCACAACAGGGTCCGGTCCTTGCAGATTCTTGATGCGGGCCCGTTTCTGGTAGGGGCTCGGTTTGGTCAGGCCCGATCGAGGCCTGACCCAATGGGTTACATTAAAAAGGTCACGATTATAACTTGACCTGAGGTCACCGATATAGAAAATCCGAGATAAACTAATTGTGGTCCCTAATGACCTCATGACGTGCTATTAGCTTCATGTCGCTCGATTAACCACTGTGCCGGTGGTGCTACCTAGAAGCTGTTTGGTAGTCATGTCATTTTGCCTGACTTGGTGACCTGACCTGACCTGGACGGGACCCAATGTTTTGCCACAACGTGGCCTAGCTATTCATTTCAAGTTGCTGAAAGTTTCAAGTCGATATCTCTACGCGTTTTCTGATTATGGCGGAAAACCAGAGGGGGGGGGGGGGCGAAAAAAACGCCACCCCCACAGCGCCTCCAGGGTTAATTCCTATTCCGTTCGCGAACGTAGCCTAGCGTAGTTTATACGGGACTATGGCGTTTAAAGGCTGGGACTTTTAAACCTGTAGAGGACATGAATCTGGGAGGTTAGAAAGGGAAAAAACGCCATAATTTGGCCCAATTTCTGAAATTGCCTCAATTTCCGAAGAGATAATTTCTTCATGCCTAGAGAATATAAAGTCCCGTGTAAACGCGGTTTCTATCTACACTAACATTTGCGCATAAGCATCTCAAACATATATGGGCGTAACCAAATAATAGTGTAACACTCAACTTCACTGATGAAATAAAAATGCTTCGCTATTTGGCACATGTTACGTTTCATCGTCAATACTAGAGATGTACCTAGGGACCGATGATTTTGGTTATCGAAGCCCACCAAAGACAATGGACACCAAAGACATGTTTTTTTTCTTCTTCATTCCGAGAAGAAGAAAAAAAAACACCTCTAGTTATTACTACGTTTTACATTTTTGACGCGATCTGTTCCCCGTGCTTCTCTCATTTTGACCAAACTCCAGAAAGCCTGTGCGCAGCTTCCAGACAGCTATGCAGATTGCAGCAACTGGTTACCACGCAGACCCTGGAGCCGTTGGTTATGCTTTCCCAAGTCCCAAGCGAGACCGTCTCCACATTTGTTGCGATGCCGTATGTTGTAAAAATCAGCCATGTATCGCGCCAACTGATCACACATACCTGCTACGAAAATACCGTATCGGTTCACCACTACTGCCCTTTGTCATTGACCTCATTTCGTCAACTCTCGACACTGTCGACAGTTGTAATTGTACCGCACATCAGTAGCACGCGCGTCGCGCACCTAAAATTCGCACATCAGTAGCACACACAGTCACCTTACACAACATTGACAAGACAATTATCATGTCTCAGATCCCATGCTGTAGGGGGCCCGCTAAAAAAATTGACCGAAATCCGCGAAGTTTTCTTTAAAAAAAAAACAGGTGGAGCCCGCACACAAGGGGCCCGCTCTTAGGGCTCCGACCCCCTCCCCTAGAAATGGAATCCTGCGTGCGCCACTGACTTACACGCAGTGGTGGGGGGGGGGGGGACTTTAGTGCCCCCCCCTAAGATCTCCGAAAGTATGAGAGCTAGAACGATAAAACTTACAGGATAGGTAGGTACTATGATGATCTACATTTTCTAAAATTTCCTTGACCTTTGGTCAATATCTTCAAGGTCAAACGAGTTCACGAAGGTCAAATCTGAACAAATGTCACAATTTTGGGAAATTGACCTCTGTGACGTCACAGGTCACCAGCAATGTGTCCAAAGTTGTTTCAGGGGATGAACATTGATATTGTCTAACCGAATAGCGTTTGAATCATCCCAATCCGACTGTTGGTTCCGAAGATATCGCTTTGCCGACCTCGATTCTGGCCGCCATCTTGGAATGAAAATCCATATAACTAAAACAAATTATCGACCAATTTTCTTTTCTTTTTACGTTTCTTTTTACTTTTACGTTTTCGAGCTATTCACGAAAAACAGGTGTGGGGGCACTTTTGTGCCCCCCCCCCCCCCCCCCCCCCACTGCGCGTGTTAACCCCTGGCATTCATGAATGTCAAACTCAGCTAACATATTACATATTCCGGTGCATTCTTTTCGCGAAAAATCATCCGAACCAACGAATCAGTGTCAACGTACGATCAAGTTACATTACATCCTCGAACGGCCTCGAAGAACATCTCGCCGAAGTTGCCATGTGTCAATTCTGAGAGCTCATCAGAACAGCAGGTTGCGCCCGTTTCTCCGTACAGCTAGTGGTAGTTAGGGTGTAATTGTAGACCCAGAGCAGCCATAATCAGTAATCACCTCAATGTTCTTTGAAGCGGCACTTTCAAAAGTCACTGCGTACATTGATGATAAGTACGAATCATTGCCAGTGTGTGATGTATGCGCGTTGGAGTCATGTACCGGTTAGTCCTGCAAAATGGACGTACATATATGCACAGGAATGTTAAATAACCTAGAACATCAGTACATCTGCCTGCACCTACCATCCCCTCAGCAGCACCCCTCCACCGGCCGGGCGGCGACTTCAATCAAGGAAGCGTCGGTGACTTCAATGGCACAGTATGCATCGGGCGGAGTCCGCCCGTTTTGGTGGCCCCGCCGATCAACCGCCCCATTCCGGCGCTCGCCCGCCGCGCACCTCCCCCGCCAGCGGCCGGGCTGGCGGGCCCCGCCCTCCGGCGGAGTGCAGGAACGCGCAGCACGACGCCACGCTGCCGAATGTGCCAGTTACGCCCGCATTTATTGCGGCATATATCATCGCGTAATTGATAACGTGTGGCGGCCTCGCAACTCGGCGGTAGGCAGTCAGATGGCACAACGGCGCACGCCAACGGCCGATGCGGCCCAGAAAGACGCCGACGCACGCGACGTCTGCCCCGGGGCCGGAGTGAGGGTGGAGGTGTGGGTGTGGGCGGGGTGGATGTAACACAGGTAATGCAACTCTGGATCGCTGTCCGCTTCACCGTCATAGGAGACACATCGCAGCGAGCTCGGACACTGATGCAAGAAGCATGAGGAGGGAGCAAATAGACAGCGGCGTGAGCAAGCTGATGCAAAGAGAATAGTTCCAGCATAAGAGATCATCGCGGACTGCACAAGTAAACGATGAATTCACGGAACTGAATGTTCTCTACTCAGCACAGCGACGTTACCACGAAGACGTTGGCAAAACAGCAATACAAAATCGCTTATCATCTCTCGATTCCACCATCCTGGCACCTCAAGGGCGAACATCACAGGTCGTGACATTGATGCTCCTATATGAGCTGAACTCAATCCTACCGACGTCTTTGTTCGCACGGGACGCTTCGGAGCACTTGGTCCAGCGATAATCGACTCCTAGCGCCTGCCCCAGAGTGTCGCGGCATTCATTGATGCGTTAACACCCCCATTCTCGATGAAAAGGCACGTTCGAATCTCTGATATTTATTGCACAGCACACATACACGTATCCAACGGCATGACACAGCATCCGTCCCCGTCAACACCTCCAACATCAGAGCATATGGGTGAGCCGCCTGCAACGGCATCCGCCAGCAACGGCATCCGCCAGCAACGGCATCCGCCAGCAACGGCATCCGCCCGCAAAGGCATCCGCCCGCAACGGCATCCGCCCGCAACGGCATCCGCCTGCAACGACATCCGCCTGCAACGGCATCCGCCTGCAACGGCATCCGCCTGCAACGGCATCTGCCTGCAACGGCATCCGCCTGCAACGGCATCCGCCCGCAACGGCATCCGCCTGCAACGGCATCCGCCTGGTGACACCGCCAGCCGGCCGCCAGTCGACGCGTCTTGTGATACAGAAGCATGTGTAAACGTATACAAACGCGGACACGGCTCGCACGGCTACAACACGCCGTCTGACCCGGCCAACACTCGTCTCACCATCCCCAGTACATTCCACAGCACTGGACGGCGTACCAACACCTGACAGACCTCGCTCTGTTCGTGCGGGCACAGCCGCCCGGCGCCACTGACGCCGTCGGCAGAACGGCGGCTGTCCCGGAGAGACTGGACTATCTGGGCTCTGGCGGTTGGTCCTGGCCGCGGGTCGGCCCGACGCGGCCCGCAGCGGCGCCGGAGACCCGATCGGTGGACAGGTCATTAGTTTGCCGGCCGCCGGAGCCGTGACCGCCCGGTGCGCTGCGGCCGACGATAAGCCGGCCAGTAGCGGGCTGTGGGCTGCGGCGGCGGACTGCGGCCGAGCTCCAACGTTGAGGGGCAGCTGAATACTGCCGCGTCGACAGCGAGTCGACAAAGCCGCCGGTGGGCGGCCGGTCGGTCCTGTCGTCCTGTCCCGGCGGGTCCGTCCCGGCCTGTCTCAGCGGTTCACAGGTCTGTCGTCTGTCCCCCGGAGCAGCGGGCTGCGCCCTTCAACATCGCGGCACCGCGCTCTGCACGCCTACATCACAGAGCGGAGCTGCGACGCGGACATCAGTCGTGATACTCTAACGCCAGCGCCACGCGGCGGCGAAGTGATAAACTACAGCCGGGAGATGTTCGCCGGGCGTCTCATGCGTTGGCAACCTCAGGCCGGGCGGCCGGAGTCCCGTCCCCGGCGGCGCCCGGGGCTCCTGTGACGTCACCAGCACCAGTGACGTCACCGGCAGTGCCCTCGGTGAGGATGTGCTGCTTCATGGCATGCTTCAGCTGCTTGTGGTGGAAGTTGGCCCGCGCGAACGTGTACCGACAGTAGAACCTGAAATAAGCGCCGATATTGTTAATAGCGGCGAAGACGAATCACGGTCGTACACATATTGCTTGGGTATGTGAAAATCAGGCGAAAGCGGCGGAAATCAAGATCAGGAATAATGTACAGTATAGGATGCACATAGTCTGGCGAGTGCTGGTTCTGTCATCCGAAAGGGTTACAACTAGGGAGGCAAATTTCAGGACCACGGAGCCGGCGCCGGCCCAAATTCAGGACCGGCGGGCCGGAAGCTGTGTCTGAACTCAGGCTTGCCGGTCTCATGCCGGGCTCAGCACAAGTTGTAGAATTAACATATCGTTTAATGTAGAATGAAGTCAAGACATGCAGATTGCTGGCTGCCGGGCCTGGAGGGTGCTGTCACATGTGGCCGGGCTTCATGAAGGTGCCAACTCATTTATGAGCGGTGGCGGTGGCGGTGCCGGTTCCTGTTTCTGGACACATTTTTGCATCTCTAGTTACTACATACACACACGTGCCTTGTTTCAACACGTGTTTTAAAACAATGTTGTAATGTCACGTGTTTTACTTCACTATTTACACCTGGAAATCAGACTTCCGCAAATCGATGTTACCTTTCAAGGATACCATTTCCTACTTAGTATACTACACTCTAGACTATATGACCTTGCATATCTTAGTGGAGTGGAAACAGTGTTGCAACTTGCAAAAGGCTTAAAGGGAGTGTGCCTACTGTTTTGGAATGTCAAAAATATTGTTAATACGGTAAGTAGCTATTGGTTGGATTGTTGCATATGATAAAATTCACATCTGGAGCCCCTTTAGATGAATTTTCACTTATATTGTTTTTTTGCTTATTTTTGTTTCAATATCTATAAAACGATCGCCACTATGGTGATGTTATGTAAAACGGCGCACATAAGAAAATACAATTACGGTCACATCATGCAAGATAGAAAGGACAAGTTGTGCACATCACGTTCTTGCCACTGTGAAATTTATTATGTGCAAGTTTTGTAGCTCTAAATTGATATCTTCTTTAAAAAAAATGTAATCGGCCATCATCGAAACGGCCATCATCGAAAAACATGATGGCCGTCCCGTTTCTGTTCAGCTGCTGCTATCAATTATGTTCTATAGACCAGTGTCAATAACCCCAAATAAGCGATGTGAGTAGGCACACTCCCTTTAATATTTATCGGCAGAAATAATTTAACAGACCACACCAGACCAGTCCAACCAAACCAATCAGCTGAAGCACTAGTGACCTTTGTTGACCTAGTTGAAGCACCGGTGAGCACAGACGACTAATTGAAAACCGTATCCAACGCTGAAACTGATGCTGGCACCGCCGCCAACCTTTGAGTTGCAGCTCTGGGATGTAAATATCGGACAGGTGGCGCTGTAGACTATTACAGCCGCAGGAGTCAGCGGTCCGGTCCAACACCGATTCCTACCACCCCTAGCGGGGGCGCCGCCACCCCCTCCTACCACAGGAGTCAGCGGTCCAAACCGATCCCTACCACCCCTAGCGGGGGCGCCGCCACCCCTCCTACCACAGGAGTCAGCGGTCCAACACCGATTCCTACCACCCCTAGCGGGGGCGCCGCCACCGCCTCCTACCGCCCAGACTTCCTCCCGAGCGTCCGCCGTCCCGCCACCGACCTGCCTCCTTCCCTGTCCCTGCTCCTGCTATCTCGGTCCGTCTCCCGGGCACCCTCTTCCCCGCCACTCTCCTATCGCCCCAAACACCCCTTCCAGGCACCCTCTGCCCCCCCCCCCCCTAACCGCCCTAGGTGGTCACTGCCCGCAACCCATGCATGGCCGCCCCTGCTGACGTGGCCGTCCTGCCTGCACGCTTTGGAGCGCGCACGGTGACCACACCGCTCCCCAGCGTCAGCACACTGACCGCACACGCGCCGCTCGCGGCACGCCGGAACCGGCACGGCTGAGACGAGGTGGCGGCGTGGGGGAGGGGCTAGGTCGTAAGTGGACTGCCCGTCACAGCACTGCATGGCGGCGACTGTGCTGTCATTGTGCGGCACGCGACGCAACCCATTTCTCCGGCACCGATCGAAACCGCACACCGCAACGTGCAGGAATTAGACCACGGATATGGAAACCGCTCGACGTGGCCTTGTCACAGACACAAACGCAAAACATTGATACATTAATAGTACTATTAATTTAATGTGTATACTTATGAATATCCATGGGCAGATATAGCATGGGTGTGAGCAGAGTGTACACACAATATGGATAGGTTTTACAAAATGCAATGATTCAGATTGTTCTACAGTTTCGCTTCAGATTTTGGTAACCGCATTATTCCATTTCGATCAGCAAGATCCCTCTACAAACTATGCGTACCCTCGTCGCTGGCACTGTACCAATACCATCCCTCCCCGTCCGCGGTCGTCCAGCTCGCTGTCCCATGTATCTGACCGTGGACGACCCTGGCCGCCGAGCGTGGACGACCCTGGCCGCAGAGTACCTAAGTACCCGCGGGCCATCCGACTCCTGTTTGGTCGATATCGGCTTCACACCGGACACTCGCCACCAGCCAACCCCGGCCTGACACGGATCAAACGGGCCGGCGGCAAGGGACGCATTGCCTAAAATACGGCGAGTCTGTCCCAGCGGTGCGTCCCACGACTCCGTCGCAGCCACGCGAGTGCGACAGGTCAGAGCGTCGTCTTCCCGAGTTGTCCACCCCGAAAGCGCGTCATAGCGGGCTGTGCGTGGTGTGTGACACAGACAGTGACTGCCTCAACGATAGGGGTCACAACGTCCGTCCGGCAAGCCGGCCCACGAGCTGCTTGATACTGGTTCACGGTGCCGACGCCGCCGTCCAAAGTTCACAATAGTACCGCAATGACCTCGTGAAACCCGGCTGTCGGCACTCCAATCGGCAGTTAATGTCCGTGTTGATCCGCCTGGACTGTGCTCACACAGTTCGGCGGGAGCACGTCCCGGCGGGGGGGGGGGGGGGGGGGGGGGGGGGTGGCTTTCGGCGGCCACGGAGAGTCAACACACTACAGAAGTTGTGATGGTCATTCTGAGGGCATGGGCAGCATGGTGATGATGGTCAGGTTTCTGGTGGGTCAGGCGGATGATAGTGATGTGGAAAACGCAGTTGTAGCTGACGGAGAGAATGGGTAGAGCCCGGGACTATGAAGACTCCGTGCTGAGCGGCGGCTGTGATAGTGGTATGTTTACGGGCCACTCGGCCTCTCTCCACGGGACCCAGTCGCTTAGATGCGGGGAAGCAGCCTAATCCAGTCCTGCCAACTGATCAAACATTACCACGGGTGGGTCAGCCGTGCTCGTTAACATGCCACTCGGATACCTGATCTTGTTCAGAGTGCGTCGATCACGGAATTAATTTTCCCCAAAAAGTGTTGTTTGTTCAAGAGCAAGAGGAAGGGTGTACTGAACTTTTGCAGCGCCTGTCTAAATTAGTTTCCCGACTTTGAAGTTTGGATGTTTTTTTTTGTGCGAAAAATTACTTGACTTTCAGTCCGGGCCCGACTAAAACACCTGCTATCAGTGTTGTTTACTGTGAGAAGGCATGTCAACCAAGAGAGTCTAAAAGAGGCAGACGGAACTTCGTTTCTTTCATCATCGTTTGGGTATGTGAAACCGTTGTAATGCAGGGACGTCAACATGATCGGAGAGGCTATTATAATTGGTGGCTCAGCAGCGGAGGTTAACTTCAAAGAAGATGATTGCTTTCATTATATATCATATTGTGACACCATACAGGATCTAATCTAAATTAAAACGTAATGAAACATTAACCTTCAAATTAACCAATTTCAGGAATTAAAGACCTTAGTTAAAAAGTTGGTGCTACCACGGAGCAGTGAATGCACCATAGGACGTAATCCCTGTTAGCAGACATTTGGCGATCGCATTATTCCCTTCGGCCGTAAACATGGCACGGTCTGTCCAGCCGCTGGCGAGTTCGGAACTGTCTGCGGCCACAGCTATCAGCACTGGCGGATCCAGCATCCTAATATGGGGGTGGCTAATTTCACTGCGGGCCTTCCGGGCCCCAGGGGCCTCCATATGACCTAAAAGGTACCCCCATTTTTTCCCTTTGCGGACTTGGGCTATTTTTTTTGCTATGCTATTCTTACATGTAAGGACGTGACAATTAAGTGCAAAAATAAAATTGATGGATATTTGACCCGAAATATCTCAATTTTTCTCATTTTAAATGCTATTGTATATACAAATTAGTTATTCGCTAATACCTTTTGACTGAATACAGCTAGAAGGGCACGGTAAACGTCATTTTGTTATCAAGACGCATTGAATGCTGTGCAGCATAACTTCTTTCTGACATTTGATGACCTTGACCTAAGGTTAAGGTCACGGCGCAAGGTCACCTTTCCAAATATGACCTACACGGCGATGTTATATATCTTTGAACTTGTCTTGAAGATAGGATTGCATTGGTATTAAAATAATTGGGCGATCGTTGATGATTATAAAGCAAACTGAGACATTTGCGGGCTTTCTTTACACCGAGAAGGAAGTTATGAAGTTACTATTCGACATTCAAATTAAAATGAATTTAAATGTTGCCATTGACGATCAGGCGTTATTTAAGCACAATCGAATTCCTCGCAACAAGACAAGTTTTAAGATATATAACCTCGCCACATAGGCCACAATTGGAAACCTTACCTTGAACCTTGACATTTACCTTAGGTGAAGGTCACCAAATGTTAACCCGCGCACTGCAGGGGGTTTGATTTCCGCCCCCCCCCCCTCAGGTTTGTCAAAGATAGCGAAAAAACGGCGGCGCGCAGCGCCACAGGGTTTTGGTACACCTGTTAGGACATCAATTGCGCACACTTAGAAGAGAGAAAAAAATATCCTCGGGTCATCTCAGGTCAGGTCACCAGACCAGGTCAAGTGACCCCACCTCCAAAAATGTTTGCAGTTGTGCCAAAGCCAGAGTTTTTCACCGATCAGTTTGAAACTTACAGGATGTCATGAGGGCATAAGTACTTACAATTCGTATATCTCGGAATTTTGATATCGGTGACTTAAGGTCAGGTCAATTTCGTAACCTCTCCATAATAAGTCATTGGGGAAATATACAAATGCTTCCTATTTCAAGGATATGCATGATATTAGTCCAATTACTTCTGGATGACGTTATTATAGCATATTCTTGATGATCCAAGTGCAATTTTTGTTCAGTGACCCCTATTGGGTCATTTGAGGTCATGCGAGATCACCATCACTTTTTTGTCAATAACTCCCGACATAATGAAGATAAAGAAGTAAAACAGACATCAATATGTTTGTCTCGTCGAGACACGTCTTCCCATATGAAACATGCCCTACTTGGGTCACCACTTGACCTTGACCTGAGGTCAAATTGTTAAGTTGACTTAACAAGGTCACCATATATATATATATATATATATATATATATATATATATATATATATATATATATATATATATATATATATATATATATATATATCATTCGAAGCGCCTTGACAAGATAAACACAATGGCGTAAACAGTTTTCCGTTAACTTTATTAAGTAAAAAGTTAATAGCAAAAAACTATTTATCAAAAAAACGTATTTTTCCTTTTTGACCTCTGGAGCCTGAAATATTGACCTGAGATCAAATCTAAGGACACCTTAGCGATTGAAAATTTCACTGGCTGGCGTTTGCTTTTTACGGTTTGTTTCTAACTAGCATCGTTTCTGAGATATATGGGAATTTCTGGAGCGATGTCCTAAAACAGGAAAAAAAACTGGGAAATTTGACCTTTGATGACCTCTGGTCACCTCAATTTTGACCTGACCTAAAAGAACACTGAAATACTTTCGATAGAACATGCATGAAGTTATCAAATGCCCTTTTCCGCTTCTCGCTACGTAGCGTAGTTTTCGAGATCTCAGGGGGGGGGGGCGGAAATCAACCCCCCCTGCAGTTCGTGTTCGGCGCAAAGCCCCTGCAGTGCGCGGGTTAAAAAGAGGTCATACTGCATATCATTCAACGCGTCTTGACGAAAATAACAAAATGGTGTCCATTTTACCTTTTTTATCTTTATTCCGTCAAAAGTTATTGGAGAATAACATCTTTCACAAAAAGAACATATAAAATGACAAAATTTAGCATATTTGAAGACAAATAACAATCATTTTGTATGTTTGAATGACACTTCTTTACACTTAACAACAATACAGTAAAAATAAGAAATACATTTGGCTTTGGTATCCAAAAATATTCAAAATTAAACCAAAAATACTATCTTTGAAATTGAAAGCCAAGGTCATCAAATGTCAGAAAGAGGTCATGCTGCAGAGCATTCAACTCGTCTTGATGAGAACAGCAAAATTACTTTTACCGTATCATTCTAGTTTTTTTTCAGTCAAAAGTTATTAGCGAATAACATATTTTTTATGTATAAAATAGCATGTAAAATGGAAAAATTTGAGATATTTGGAGGCAAATATTCCTAAAAAAAAAAAAATCACTTAATTGACACGTTCTTACACGTAAGAATAGCATAGCGAAAAAATAGAAACACGTTTGAGAAAAGGTATCCAAAAAAGTTGTACAATTTAGAAAACGTGCTAAATTTGTATATTTTCGAAAATGAAAAAATCAACATCACCATGTTATAAAACAGCTCATTGCCATTCTGATGACATATAACAAATCTATATTGCTTCATAAATTCCCGCCATATGGGCTGACAAAGATTGACCTGCACCGTGACCTTATAAAAATACCCGAGGCAATATCTACTGAACCACTGCTTGCATTGCAATACAACTTTCACAGCTCACTCCAGCGCCCCAGGTTACCCCATGTACCAATTTTGGCCATAACCGGTGACATGACGGTGTCATTTTGCACTTTGTTTTTGTCGATTTGTCGTAGAATGCCCCAGCTACAAAAAGAAGAACATTGGGATTTTTTAACTGAACCTAATAACCCTACTTAATACTAGTAGACGTATTTCACACAACACAGGTACCTATGTAAGGAAATTCACTCACGGGCTCCTCTGCCATCCAGCAGGCAGCAGGAGACCAAAGGCTGCGACGCTCCGTTAAAATTATAACTTACGTTGGTTATGAATCACTCCAAAATAGCGTCAGACGCGCCACTTTCCCTATCCCTACTGCTACCAAAATGCTACCAAATGGAGAAAACACGAATGAGGCAAAAAACATTATATTTATTTCACAAGAAGTAATTTTTTTCGCAGGCAGTACCCATTTTCATCCCCAGTTTCAGCGGATTTTTGGGGTGGGGCTAATTTCTATTGCCGCCCCTGTCGAGCTTGGAATGTTGGGGGGGGGGGGGGGGATTTTCCCCTGCCGCACCCTTTGGATCCGCCAGTGATTCCATACAACATAGGCACCTATACAAGGAAATTAACTCACGCGCTCCTCTGCCATCCCGCAGGTAGCAGGGGACCAAAGGCTGCGACGCGCGCTGCGTATACAAATATAACTTACGTTGGTTGTAAACACTCCAAAATAGCGTCAGACGCGCCACTTTCCCTATCCCTACCGCTACCAAAATGCTACCAAATATAGGAAACACGAACGAGGCAAAAACAAGATTTCTTTCTTTCGCAAGAAGTAAATTTTTCGCAGGCAGTACCCATTTTCATCGCCAGTTTCAGGGAATTTTGAGGGGGCTAATTTCTATTGCCGCCCCTGTCGAGCTTGGGATGGGGGGATTTTGCCCCTGCCGCCCCCCCCCCTCCCCCTGGATCGGCCAGTGGTTATCAGAAGCCGCAGGGCAACCCGGTAAGAAAGAAAAATAGCTCCCTAAATTCAACTAGAGCCTCATTGCCATATCGAGTAAAAAACACTGGCTTGATGTTAAGTGGGTAAAGTTAGTAAAGGTACGGGAAGATCGTTGATCAAAGCCGTTGAAACTGGCTGGTTAGTCCTACTGACTTCATGTGATTTATCATGAAGATGATTTCCCTTGGCAATATCATACCCACAGGGTCAGGTCCTCGGGTTCCATTGCACTGATCCCTGCTCTCAGCCTCACAGGATGGCATCACGCCCTATTGTTTTCCTGCAGCACCAATATCATCTCTCAGTTCTCACTGAAAGCATTATACCATTCCGACCATTACGCCCGATTGATGTTGCCACCATTTTCCCAATGGGCTGTCCCCCGCTCACTAGGCCCGCCACTCCTCACCAGTAGCCCAGTGTGGTGGTGAAGAAGCCTGACCGTGTCACACTCCTCCCTGTCCCCCGCTCATCACCAGTAGCCCAGTGTGGTGGTGAAGAAGCCTGACCGTGTCACACTCCTCCCTGTCCCCCGCTCATCACCAGTAGCCCAGTGTGGTGGTGAAGAAGCCTGACCGTGTCACACTCCTCCCTGTCCCCCGCTCATCACCAGTAGCCCAGTGTGGTGGTGAAGAAGCCTGACCGTGTCACACTCCTCCCTGTTCCCCGCTCCTCACCAGTAGCCCAGTGTGGTGGTGAAGAAGTCTGACTGTGTCACACTCCTCCCTGTCCCCCGCTCCTCACCAGTAGCCCAGTGTGGTGGTGAAGAAGCCTGACCGTGTCACACTCCTCCCTGTCCCCCGCTCCTCACCAGTAGCCCAGTGTGGTGGTGAAGAAGCCTGACTGTGTCACACTCCTCCCTGTCCCCCGCTCCTCACCAGTAGCCCAGTGTGGTGGTGAAGAAGCCTGACCGTGTTACACTCCTCCCTGTCCCCCGCTCATCACCAGTAGCCCAGTGTGGTGGTGAAGAAGCCTGACCGTGTCACACTCCTCCCTGTCCCCCGCTCATCACCAGTAGCCCAGTGTGGTGGTGAAGAAGCCTGACTGTGTCACACTCCTCCCTGTCCCCGCTCCTCACCAGTAGCCCAGTGTGGTGGTGAAGAAGCCTGACCGTGTCACACTCCTCCCTGTCCCCCGCTCCTCGCCAGTAGCCCAGTGTGGTGGTGAAGAAGCCTGACTGTGTCACACTCCTCCCTGTCCCCCGCTCATCACCAGTAGCCCAGTGTGGTGGTGAAGAAGCCTGACCGTGTCACACTCCTCCCTGTCCCCCGCTCATCACCAGTAGCCCAGTGTGGTGGTGAAGAAGCCTGACCGTGTCACACTCCTCCCTGTCCCCCGCTCATCACCAGTAGCCCAGTGTGGTGGTGAAAAAGCCTGACCGTGTCACACTCCTCCCTGTCCCCCGCTCATCACCAGTAGCCCAGTGTGGTGGTGAAGAAGCCTGACCGTGTCACACTCCTCCCTGTCCCCCGCTCATCACCAGTAGCCCAGTGTGGTGGTGAAGAAGCCTGACCGTGTCACACTCCTCCCTGTCCCCCGCCCATCACCAGTAGCCCAGTGTGGTGGTGAAGAAGCCTGACCGTGTCACACTCCTCCCTGTCCCCCGCTCATCACCAGTAGCCCAGTGTGGTGGTGAAGAAGCCTGACCGTGTCACACTCCTCCCTGTCCCCCGCTCATCACCAGTAGCCCAGTGTGGTGGTGAAGAAGCCTGACTGTGTCACACTCCTCCCTGTCCCCGCTCCTCACCAGTAGCCCAGTGTGATGGTGAAGAAGCCTGACCGTGTCACACTCCTCCCTGTCCCCGCTCCTCACCAGTAGCCCAGTGTGGTGGTGAAGAAGCCTGACCGTGTCACACTCCTCCCTGTCCCCGCTCCTCACCAGTAGCCCAGTGTGGTGGTGAAGAAGCCTGACCGTGTCACACTCCTCCCTGTCCCCGCTCCTCACCAGTAGCCCAGTGTGGTGGTGAAGAAGCCTGACCGTGTCACACTCCTCCCTGTCCCCGCTCCTCACCAGTAGCCCAGTGTGGTGGTGAAGAAGCCTGACTGTGTCACACTCCTCCCTGTCCCCCGCTCATCACCAGTAGCCCAGTGTGGTGGTGAAGAAGCCTGACCGTCTCACACTCCTCCCTGTCCCCGCTCCTCACCAGTAGCCCAGTGTGGTGGTGAAGAAGCCTGACTGTGTCACACTCCTCCCTGTCCCCCGCTCCTCACCAGTAGCCCAGTGTGGTGGTGAAGAAGCCTGACAGTGTCACACTCCTCCCTGTCCCCGCTCCTCACCAGTAGCCCAGTGTGGTGGTGAAGAAGGTGCCGAACGCCACGTGGCTCGCGGTCCGAGGCCGGCTAGTGAACATGAAACACGCCAGGCCCGCCACCAGACCGGACCCGATGCCCGTCAGGTATGTCGCGCGGAAACACGGGATGCTCGACAACTGCCTGCCGTGCAGAGACACCTATCGGCAGAGAGGCCAAGCTTTAGTGCGGTGGTACACCGATTTCTTTCACGTTTGAACCTAGAAACAGGTGAAAATCGTGTCAGCTCAGCACACAATTCACAACAGAAATGTGGACATGGAATGGGGTTTGATTTACCTTTTGACCAAAAATAAATATGTAGTCAATGTAGACAGTTATCAGCAAAATATTGAATAGCTTATGTACCTGAATATCACGACACAAAGTAACAACTCTGATCTTTCATAAAGCAACTTCTTGACAAGAATCTCAATGAGATCTGACATTTAAGAATAAGGTGTTTTTTTTTAAAGTCATGTTTCAAAAATATATTTTGACCATTTTAATCTTGGCAGGATTATCTGTATTATGAGAGTTAACCCGGCATTGGCTGGGGTCTCAGCCGAACGCCATTGGCTGGGTGGGGGGGGGGGGGGGGGCGTCCCCCCCCCGGTTATCTTCCGAACCAATTATCGCAGTGAAACGTGCAGAGCGGCATTCGAAAGCTCTCACAGAGACGAATCTAAAGCATACACGAAATTGTCCAAATTAGGTCATGTTAGGTCACTGTTAGCTCAAAGGTCAAAATTGAGGTATTTGGGTTCATGGGTCATACTTTCCATCCTAAGCCTTAGATTGCCCAAAGTGCTCTCAAAGGTATAATGCATCTCCCGCATAAGCGAAAGTGAAATTGTAAGCAAAGGTCAAGGTCAAGCCACTATTGGCAAGAGGTCTACGAAAGCCATGCGACACATGTTTTATGGATTATTTTATACGTATAATTCGATAGTAGCAGGGACATTCCAGGACAGATCGACAAGTGAAAACCCAAAATTAACGCCCTACATCTCAGATTTAGATATAAGCCCGTTATAAGGGTAATCTGGGGCGCCAAATCGCGCTGTGCAAGTTTCAGCTCGATTGGAGTCACGGCTGCCGAGTTACAGCCTCCGGCATTTTGTGAGGTCACATGCATGACTTATCCGAGCAGCCGATAACTCCACAACAAATTATCCAATTCCTAGAAACCCATACATTTTCTGAATGGCAATGCAGTGAGGAATGTCATCCCAGGCCCAGTTTTTGTATGGTTTCTGACGAAATGACCCGTGACCTCTGTTGACCTGACCTGACCTTGACACGAGCGCAGTGAAAATAAGTTTGTTTTATATTTTTAAAATATATTTTGGTTAGTTGTCTTTGCACAGGGAAAACAAATGGAGATGGGCATTTTCTATCAATGTACTTTTTAATTGCTCAAAATAACGCATTTTTCTCTTTTCACCATTTTTTTTTTGTCACATGATGGTATTTATTGCGCTTTCTGTGTCATGCGAAGGTTTCAGGTTGCAATATAAGCCACTTGAAGGTTAAGTTGGGTGAATTGATTGATGACACAGGTGCAATTGTTGCTCAGGGACCTCTATAGGGTCAGCTGAGGTAATCTGAGGTCACCAGCACTTTGTTTACCAATAACTATTGATAGAATAAAGATAGGGGCGTGCGAATGACACCACTGTGTTTGTATCGTCGAGTCACGTCGCCCCATATGCTGCATGACCTACCTGGGTCACCAAATGACCTTAACCTGAGGTCAAATTTTAAAGTTGACCTAACCAGGTCACCACTAATATTTTCGAAGTACATTGACGAGACAAACGCGATGGTGTTAAAATGATTTATATATGTGTAATCGATACAAAGTTGTTCACGAACAACTTGAAGTTGTTTGTGGTTGCTAGTCAACAAAAAGTTGTTCGTGAATACTTTTGAATCTATTAAACATGGAACAATCATTTTAACACCATCGTGTTTGCTTCTTCAAGGCACTTCGAAACATATTAATGGTCACCTGGTTAGGTCAACCTCAAAATTTGACCTCATGTCAAGGTCATTTGGTGACCCAGGTAGGTCATGTTGCATATGGGGCGACGCGACTCAACGAGACAAACACAGTGGTGTCATTTGTCATGTCTCTATCTTTATTCTATAAAAAAGTTATTCGAAAAAGTGCTGGTGACCTCAGACGACCTCAGCTGACCTTGCAGAGGTCACTGAGCAACAATTGTACCTGGGTCATCAATAAATTCACCCGAATTAACCTTCAAGTGGCTTATATTGCAACCTGAAACCTTCGTATGATACAGAAACCGCAATAAATGCCACCATGGGACAATTCATCATGTGTGTTGAGAAGAGAAAAGCGCGTGATTTTAAAGGGAGATAATCACCTTTCGATTTTGTTAGCAACAATTTCTTTAGCTACCGTTATGGTGTTAAAATGTTATCAAAATTTAAGAATGAAATACAATTATTGCCTAATTCAAAGTGGGAAGTTTGGGAAAGTTAATGATAGGTATTTTCCCTCCACTATTGGGAAGCGCAACATCTGGCGCTTTTGCATCAATCTTTTCAACGTTATTGAATGGGCACTTGTAAACAAATCGCCGACACTAAATAGGTCGCCGTAGTTTAGGTGTGCCAAGCAAAACTGCCGATGTCAATGCACTTTTGTCTCAAATGATCGTTGATTGTTCATAACAATTTGGGCACATATTCGCAAAAGATAAAGTGCAGGAAACATAATGCATACCTTCATGATAAATAACAATGCGTAGGGAGGCTAATTTACTGAATTCGTTACCGAGTACTTGCTGAGTACCGACCGATATAAGCGTGGATCGCTTATCGGTAGAAAACCGCCTATATCTTTCGGTAGGAATGTTTATATGCAAAATGTGACGAATTTACATCATATTTTGGCCTCGTCTATCGATTTCAGGTGCCAACTCCATTTATGTGGAAATGGTGATTATCTCCCTTTAACCCGCGAGTTACCGGGGTATATTCCATAACGCGACTTACTGGGGGGGGGGGTATTTTTTGCCCCCCCCCCTAGGATCTCCGGAACTACCGGACCAATTGTAAACAAAATTCAAACGACATTCGATAGCCCTGGGAAATTTATCGATGGAAACATAATATTGTTGACTTAGGGGTCACCGATGACGTCACAGGTCAGGTCAAGTACAAAATGTATGACCGTGTCAAAAGCTCTCGATGGATGGGATTGTCGCGCAAAATTGCGATATTAAACGCATAAGCAGTCAATACATCGGTATGATTCGTGTGTCTGACACTTCTATGTACCATTCTAAGCTGCTTATGACCTTGGGTCAGGTCAAGGTCATCCGAGGTCACGAGGTCAACCGTCAAACTGCATATTACGGTTATTAGGCGTTGTAACACATGTTTATGGGTTTGTTTTTCGTCTAGAACGCGCGAAAAATGACCTTAGAACATTGTTTGTTCCATATAAATAGAAGTAAAAAGCAAAAACAGAAATACATCTTTTTATGCATAGTAATGCTGTGAGAGGTGGTCGATTTTGTCCTTTAAAGGTCATAAGTCAGTCATTTTTGAAGATATCCACTTCAAATTTGGTACACATATTCACCAAACACGTCTTGATTACAAATATTCCGGTTTTGGGATAATTCTGATTTGTTTTGAATTTTTTTAAAAACAAACAAAAAGGTATTTGTATTTCTCAAAATTTTGAATTTAAAAAATACTCAAAAATCCGAGATGGCAGTTTGCTAGCCCGGTTTATTGTCAGTAATTTGATTTAAGACAATTTAATTTATCTCAAATATTGTACCTTTGACAGCGTTTTCCGCAAACCATTATTTTTCAACAAAAACCGATGAACATGACGTCACTCTGACGTCATTCCCGGTTGACCTATCATAACCTCATCGTTTTCCTTTGGCCAACATGTGTAGAATTTATGTGAGAAAAGGTACTGCAAGATTGGTGACGATACTGGTGTTGATTTAGGAGTTATTGCGAAAAATAGCCCCCCCCCCCCAGTAAGTCGCGGGTTAAGAAATTAAAAAGTACATTTATAGAAAATACCGATCTCCAATTTTGTTCCTGTGCAGACAACTTACTAAAGTATATTGTAAAAATATAAAACAAAATGATTTTCGCTGCAAACGTGTCAAGGTCAGGAGAGGTCACCAGAGGTCACGGGTCATTTCGTCAGAATCCCCCCCCCCAAAAAAAAAACGGCCTGGGATGATGCTCTTCATTTCATTTCCATTCAGAAAATGTATGGGTTTCTAGGAATTTGATAATTTGTTGTGGAGTTATTGGCTGATCGGCAAAGTCATGTAAGGTGACCTCGCTAAAATGCCGGAGGCTATAACTCAGCAGCCGTAACTCCAATCGAGCTGAAACTTGAACAGCGCGATTTGGCTCCCCAGATAACCCGTATAACGGACTTTCATCGAAATCGGAGATGTAGGGTGTTACCCCTTGTCGATATGTCCTGGAATGCCCCAGCAGCGATTTTCACAAAAGGACACCATATCAGGTCAAGGTCAGGTCACAAGGTCAAAATTTGAAATTGATAAATCTAAATAGAAAAGGCACGTTTCTACACCAGTTTTGTCTCAGAAATACAGTGCTGGCATTTATTTGTTTAAATCTGGTCACTAAAAGCAAAAAACACGCAATTTCAAAATATGACGTCATAACTTACTCATTCTTAGGGAGCCATACAAGTCAGTCAAAAATAAAGATATTGCTTTAAAATTTTGTTTGGGTATTGTCCACATGTGGTTCTCAAACATATCTTCTGTTTTTTTTGAAAATGTTAGAAAATTTTGATTTTGAGGGCATTTTTTTCAAATAAATCTTCTTTTTACTTTTTTGGGGTAAAAAAAAAACAAAATTTTCACAAATCCGAGATAGCCATTTTCCAGCTCTTGCCATTTGCTAACTTTTGAAGTTTGTCTATTGCATTTTTCTCAAAATATGGCATTTGTACAGCCTGCTAAAGTTTGTTGATTTGTGTGTCAAACTCGTGTGTAGTGACGTCACTAAATTCGCTATATCTCGAGAAAAAAGAATCGACGAAATTACTTCATTTTGCACCAGAAGAAGTACAATTGATGTAGGAGAAGGTACCCGAAGTTTCACGTCGATAGCGCTATTTTGTGTAGCCATTGCGAAAGTTCATCAGGGGACAGGGGGGGGGGGGGGCGAAAAATTCCCCCCCCCCGCCAATGCCACAAGCATAAGGTTGCTATGCTATGCAGTGTTCACTGTAAGTTGTTATTGTAACTAAGTAAACTATATGTCTACATGCCAACCATAACCACTCATTTCTTCTTCTTTCTTTTTTTTGGGGGGGGGAATGACAAATATCAGTTTTGCATTCTATTTTCAATTGGCCACCGTCTCTTCAGATGATTTGAGATGATGATGGATCACAGGATTACATGTTTCTGAGATATGTTAAATAGGCTTAACACTAATTTCAATGAACCTAACTCTGCACAACTTATTTCTTGACATGTGTAAGTCACTTCAAATTACTTCCTCTGAATTGCTGGACATCACATTCTAAAAATCTGAAAAGTTTTAACTTACTTCCAGCCTTTATGGATTCACCAGCTTCAAATTAAGGGTAAGATCCAATCTCCAGTTACATCAAAATGAATACAAGACTTTTTATTGTATTCTCTCTCACCCCAACAGGACAATGGGGCCCAATTACAGGGGCTCATTCTCCACCCAAGGCTTGTGAAAGTGTGTGAGAGCCCACCCCACACCTGAATTAGCCGACCAGGGGAAGTGGTTTGAAGAGAGGGCAGCACTGGGATTCAAACCCGGGTCCTCCTGCTCTGCAGATCACTGCCTTACTGATTGAGCTAATCAGTCTGCTGGTCCTATTTCATCCTTATATATATATATA
>JAXIVJ010015564.1:0-31246 GCA_036785665.1 Chirona hameri | reverse complement strand
ATATATATATTATATATATATATATATATATATATATATATATATAATATATATATATATATATATATATATATATATATATATATATATATATATATATATATATATATATATATATATATATATATATATATATATATATATATATATATATATATATATATATATATATATTATATATATATATATATATATATATATATATATATATATATATATATATATATATATATATATATATATATATATATATATATATATATATATATATATATATATATATATATATATATATATATATATATATATATATATATATATATATATATATATATATATATATATATATATATATATATATATATATATATATATATATATATATATATATATATATATATATATATATATATATATATATATATATATATATATATATATATATATATATTATATATATATATATATATATATATATATATATATATATATATATATATATATATTATATATATATATATATATATATATATATATATATATATATATATATAATATATATATATATATATATATATTATATATATATATATATATATATATATATATATATATATATATATATATATATATTATATATATATATATATATATATATATATATATATATATATATATAATATATATATATATATATATATATATATATATATATATATTATATATATATATATATATATATATATATATATATATATATATATATATATATATATATATATATATATATATATATATATATATATATATATATATATATATATATATATATATATATATATATATATATATATATATATATATATATATATATATATATATATATATATATATATATATATATATATATATATATATATATATATATATATATATATATATATATATATATATATATATATATATATATATATATATATATATATATATATATATATATATATATATATATATATATATATATTATATATATATATATATATATATATATATACTCGATAATTCGATAATGTTTTGACAGGATATTTTATTGATTTGAAACAAATCTTAACGCAAGCAACCGGTGCGTAAAAGCCACGTGGATGTGTGAAGCACTGAGTAGTAATTGCAAATAAAATTATACGAACAATGTAACTTTAAGTGCAAACTTAAATATAAGTTCAGCATTGCACTACCTAATTAGGGGGCTGAGAAGGAAGGCTAGAGAAGTCAGATAGCTAGTTGAGCCGGGGGCTCTGCCACCTACTAGACGTTGGTGGCGAAGGGGAAGGGGCATTAACACTAGAAAGGTGATTCTTTAAATGAAACCTCCATAGGTCTAATGTTAATGTTTGACAAAAGAGGGGTCGCTCTGCTTCCCCCTGGCTGCGGAGGCTATGGGTCTGTTCCCGTGGCACCTCCAACTTGCTCCAACTGCCGCTAACCTCCTCCAAGCTTCTCCGGTCGTTCCCCTGGTTGCTTCAATCTGCTCGAAGCTCCTCCAAGCTCACCCTAAACCTCCACCAAACTCCTCCAACTTGCTCCCGAAATCGAGGTGGGGACAACCGGAGGAGATTGGAGAAGTACGTTTATGGCGCGACTGATTATTTGCTAATGTCAACAGTACCCAACCTTGGACGCAAACAGCTGATTCTTCCTCCAAACGCCTCCAATCTTTGCCATGGCGGCTCCAACACGGCCGGCAAGACGGGAACAGAACCTATGGATAAAATTACATACTCTTCGAACCGGACATGCAGTAGTCAACACATTGACAGACAATGCTAAATAATAATCAGCGTATTATGATCAAACTTTCATAATGTATGGGAACACATGTAATAAATGAAATAGTTTTAGATGCAAAAGCAAATGAAGTATTTAAAAGTTAAAGATATGCATAAAATAATAAATGAGCGACAGTACCACTACGGGACCTAAATGGGAAGACTGATGGACGATGTTAGGCCAAAGATTACCTACATAGCTTTTGTGTATATATTTAAAACATGCATAGTACAGTTCGTTGTGAGACGGGCTGTGCTCGATTTCATTGGAAGTTGAGTCGATCCAGAGTTGGCACCGTTCAGGCATGGTTGTCAAACGACTGAAGTTATATTAAGGTCAGCGTGCTAATATAATTTAAAGTGGTATTATGGCTATTTATGATGATTAGATGAGGGGATGCGCTACAGATGAAAATTCAATAAACATCATATTTCTGTCAAGAGTATATTTATCGTGGCGTTTAAAGACAAAGTAAGCCGAGTGATGAATAATAGGTTGCGAATGTGCAATTCTTAGGTGCCTAACTCTGAATAGCCGACACTTTAACCCTATTTGTAACAGGGGGGGGGGGGGCGGATTCCGCCCCCCCCCCCTCATGTTTTTTTGCAGATATCTCCAGAACGGCTGGGAGCAGACCCATGAAATTTTGGGACTTTTCATAGAATTATATACCACATTTGGAGTCAAAATTTTGAGTTCTTAACCTGAACAAAGGCGGTTCCAGGGTACAGTTTTGGGGTGGGTCCAGAGGCGATATTTGGCGATAATACGGAAATGTGATCTTCACGGTTTCTTCGTAACTGTCTCAAGTATGAAGGAGTTACATCGGTTTACGGTGATTGCAACAAGTGAAAATTAGTTGATGTTAATTAAATATCATTAAAATGTCATGGCAGAGGTGGTTTCAGGGGCTTGAAAAAGGGGGGGGGGGGTTCCAGGAAGTATTCAATACTTGGCGGGAAGCAAATAGAGCAATGTAAGGGGCATTTGTAGTTATCAAGATGTAAAAGATAGCTTCTGCTTCCATTATTTGCATAATTTATTACATATAGAGTTTCAGGGGCGTGTTCAGGCACATGAAAAGAGGGGTGAATGGCTTGGTGATGACGATATGCCACCGATAACGGCGCAATAGATGGTTAGCTTATAATTATATATGCACATATGAGGCCAGGAAAGGGAATAAAGTCATTTTTTTTGCAGAGGCGCGCTCAGGAATGGAAGAAAGGGAGTCATATTATAGCAAGGAAACTGAGAGGCATGGGCGTACAATGACATAACATACTGTGGTTTTCGGATGAAACACGCACCACAGGCTACTCTACGAACGATTATAAGATATTAGGCGAGTCCAGGTAGGGTAAAAGGGGGTAAGCAATGTTAATTGAAGTTGTAAGTGAAATAGTCACTGTTGACTAGTTAGTATCATAATAGCGGATAATATACTCATCAAAAGGTATTGAGCCGCCCCAGTTTGGATCCTGGATACGCCTATGATGAAGTACAACCTGCAAAAAGGAACTATCTACTATCAGTAACATATTTATAGTGCTGGGTAGCAACTTGTCTGCGGTTAATATTTTTTCCAATTTTACCCCCCTTTTCACTAACCTGGTACCGCCTATGGCAAAAAATATGATTTTTAACTGTTTTTCTAATGTCACAATCACATACCATCTCATTTTTTTTTTTAAATTGTTTTATTACGCATTTACTTCACCCCCAAATTGAGTGACCTGCACACGCCTATGATTTTTGAATTTTCAAACGCCACTGTCATATATCAATTTCCAATTCAATCTCTATCGATTCGTATTAATTGTGTTAAAATCGGTCGATAAAAATGAAAGCTATGTTGGATCAAAAATACCACTAAAATGTGTGGTTTTTGCCCCCCTGTTGCCCCCCTATCAAAAATTTAGATTTTTGTATTATTATTTAGAAATGTAGATCGTGTTGAGGGAAACCAAACGCCGTTTCATTTTTGAAAATCGGACAGGTAGATCTCGAGATCTCCGGGGGGGGGGGGGGGGGGGGGGAGGGGGGCGGAATCCGCCCCCCTGTTACAAATAGGGGTAGCCAGGATCCTGTTACAAATAGGGTTAAATGTTTTTAGAGCTGGCTTTTTAAGACCTTTGCATTGAGTGTTGCCGTTCTTACTCTTGGCAAACTTGAAAACAAATTGACTTTAGTACTTTCAGGAATGAGGTGATTATGGTATCTCAATAATATCATATAATAAAATATAATGTAATATAATATGATATAATATGCTATAATATGATATAATATGATATAACATGATATAATATGATATAATATGATATAATATGGTATAATATGATATAATATGATATTATATGTTTAATATGATATAACATGATATAATATGATATCATATGATACAATATCATACAATATGATATAATATGTTATAATATGTTATAATATGTTATATTATGCTATAATATGCTATAAAATGCTATAATATGATATAATATGATATAATATGATACAATATGATATTATATGATATAATATGATATAAAATGATATAATATGATATCATATGATATAAAATGATATAATATGACATAATATGATACAATATGATATAATATGATACAATATGATATAATATGATATAATATGATATAATATGATATAACATGATATAATATGATATAATATGATATAAAATGATATAATATGATATAATATGATATAATATGATATACTATTATATAATGTGATATCATATGATATAATATGATATAATATGGTATAATATGATATAATATGATATAATAGTCGTTTTTACGAAGGATTATTGCGCTGAAAAGCTTCTGAAAGATTCTGAAAGTTTTTAAAAACTACACAACTTTGACATGCAATTTTTGACCAGAAATGTCTCTCATAATTTTATAATATATGGGTAAGAATAAAATATGTTGACAAAATTGCGGTCTTGTGGTGATAAGCAAGAATATTGATATAATCTTCCTGAAACTTTTCAGGAAGATTCTACCAATACTTATCTTGCTTATTACCACTAAACCGCAATTTTGTCAACATATTTTATTCTTACCAACATATTACCAAATTATGAGGGACATTTCTAGCCAAAAATTGCATGTAAAAGTTGTGTAGTTTTTCAAAACTTTCAGAATCTTTCAGAAACTTTTCACCGCAATAGTCCTTGGTGAAAAAGGCTAATATGATATAATATGATATAATATAATATATCAGATAATACGGAAAAAACACCCGAAATATATAACAAATTCAACCACCATGTGTAAAGGGTGTAAAGACATTACACAATGTAGGTATAGAGTTTTCTAGAGTTTTACCCCCGTCCACCATCGAGCGAAGACGTGATTCAGTAAATTTGGCCTGTCAGGACGTGTCAGCTTCCAAACCTTTCTGCTGAGGTTCTCCTGTCCTGGTAAACTCGCCTGGAGCGATATCGCGCTGGGTCAGTACGGGTCATTTCTCGTTATAAGTAGTCAGTCGTCTAACTTAAAGGGACTATCCCACCTTAACATTATATTTGAGTTGAGATAGCCATTTTGATGGCTTGGCATTGAAATTAAGTATGGTAGCAGTTAAAACAACCACAATTATCTAAACAAAAAGTTATGCGAGTTTTATTTTGACATCTGTAAAAAATAAGGTCCATGTGTATTTGAATAGGGCCTCTAAACCGACAGCGTCGTCTCTACCCAACTGGAAATGATAGTCGACTTGTTTTAAGGTCAGCCTTGGAATATTTTCGTCTTTCATTTCTCGATCCACGGGTGGTTCGCAATCTAGAAGGCTAGCACTATCAGCTGGAGTGGATGCAGCAGTTGGTCGCCAGGGACCGCTAGTGAGCCAGGGTGTTATGACGTCGCAAGCAAATGGTACAAGTTAAATATTTAACGCTAAATATTTATTTATTTATAAATAAATAAATAAATAAATATTTAGTGGTACTATTTGCTTGCGACGTCATAACACCCTGGCTCACTAGCAGTCCCTGGGGGCCAACTGCTGCAACAACTCCAGCTGGTATCATATATCATACATGATGTTATTAAAAAAAATCTATGACATCACGAACCCAACTTCCGCTTGAAACTAAAAGTTAAATATCTTCCAAGATAATTTGTTTTATTCGGAACAAAGTTCACGAACATGTTCACCTGACCTCGCCTGACATGTAGACATACAATTAAGTGTGATTCGACAACTTTCAAAAAGGTGGGACAGTCCCTTTAAGTAGCTCGGCAAAATAATTCACTTTGTCATCTCGCAGCAGAGTTGGAGGGACGTTTTTGGGTGGAATGAGCCAGAACAAAGTTTGTGTCAGCTGCTGGGTATTATTCGGACCCGGCTCTAACTAGATCTAGATGAGGCGATAAAAGCTGAGAAAGGTTGCATCACAATATCAGCTGCCATCGCATTGCTTTATTCATTCCGCTGGCAAACGCGTCACTCGAATGTCATCGGAAAGGCGGCTCCGATCGACTCGGAACCAGTGGTGGCCGATCGTATTTTCGTATGGGGGGGAGGATAAATCCAGGGGCTCAGTCGAAGCCCCCCCCCCCCAACAAAAAAAAAACGTTGCTGCGAAATGGCATCTCCTCGGATTTAGGCCACTATATTTTGCAGGGCCCCTAAATGGTCGCAAAACAACTTCGAGCAGGCCCATGTTGAAGTATCAGGCCTTCTGAGGGCCACCTCAGGCCTAATGAAGATCCCCTCAAGCCGACTGAGGGCCTTCTGTCAGCCTTAGGAGTCCCCTCTGGCTGGCTGGGGGCACATCGGGGCCCTGGGTCATTGCTTCGGTAAACAAAAAATGAACAAACTTCTTAGAATAAACTCTCTTACAAATTTATGGGGGAGGAGACAAAATCGTATGTTTACCCTCTCCCCAAACTTCTTGAGTGTGGGGGGGGGGGGGGCAGCTGCCCCCCCCCCCTTATCCGCCGTCACTGCTCGGAACCCGTCTTACCGAAGGGCCATTCCACGTCAAATCGCACAAGAAATTCCCCGACCCCTTTTCGATTTCAATAAAACTTGGGGCATGTGTAGTACTCAATGAACGATCATCATGTACAAACTTGTAGTTTCATTCGACCTCTGAGGTCAGAGTTACGGGTCCTCTTAGGTCGCACGTTTTTGCCGACATTGTATCATTCAAACGTGCATATATTGACAACAAATTGTTATAGAAAGGTGCAGTTGCCACCAGAGCACAGAGATATGATAGGACTATGTATTGCACCCAATTAACTTCCATGACCTAAATTTGACCTTTGACCTGACGAGGTCAAAATCAACAATTCAAGCTTTTCTTATGTTTGCCTGCCCCAAAATGCATCAAAATTTAAAACGAGAGTGGTTACGTCATCGTCTCAAAGCATGTGCAACCTAATGGCGGACACTTACAAACTTTTAAGATATGGGTATTTTAGTATAACTATGTCGCGCCGGTTGAACGCGGCATGTGGCTATCTTCTATGAATTGATTCTCTCTCATAAAGGATTACAAATACATGTTCCCCATTACACCTGGTAACAAAATAGGTACACACGTTACCAGTGGTGCCCACAACGTAACCGCACAATTTCAAGACGACATGCTCCGACTTGACATCATCTGACGCGCCGGCGCGACATAGAAATACTCAAATACCCATATGTTAAAAACGTTTTTAAGCGACCGCCATTCTTTTGCACATGCTTTGAGACGATGATGTAACCACACTCGTGTTAGATTTTGGTGGATTTCGTGGCAGGCAAACACAGTAATAACTCGAAATTATGACTTTGATCTGGTCAGGTCAAAGGTCATATGAAGGTCATGTAAAATCATGAACGTACATAGCAATGGAAATTAATTTTCCTATCCAATGGCGGCAACTTCAATTTCCTAGAACAATTTGTCGCCAATATATGCACTTTTTAATAATAAAATGTCGGCAAAAACGTGCAACCTAAGATGACCTGTAACTCTGACCTCGTATGTCGAATGGAGCTAAAAGTGTGTGCATGACGATCGTTCATTGGGTACTTACTACCCGTGCCCCAAATTTCATCGAAATCGAAAGGGGTCAGGTTCAAAACTCCCCATTCTTGTGCGAACTGACGTGGAGCCCCGAAGCTAGCTGTCTAAAGCATGTAGTCTCCCATCCCTCTGTTTGTAAGTTACAAATATCCTCACACAACACACTTTGGATGAGGACATTCAAGCTGAATCAGAAGTAAATAACTCAGTACAGAGGGCGGAAAGAGGGTCTGCAGTTCTCGACAGAGCAGACGTATTGGACGAAATGAGTCTGACCATCTTATGTCGTCCAATACGTCTGCTATGTCGGTATGTCGTAGTATGAGACGAAATGAGACTGACCATCTTATGTCGTCCAATACGTCTGCTATGTCAGTATGGCGTAGTATGAGACGAAATGAGACTGACCATCTTATGTCGTCCAATACGTCTGCTATGTCAGTATGGCGTAGTATGAGACGAAATGAGACTGACCATCTTATGTCGTCCAATACGTCTGCTGTGTCAGTATGGCGTAGTATGAGACGAAATGAGACTGACCATCTTATGTCGTCCAATACGTCTGCTGTGTCAGTATGGCGTAGTATGAGACGAAATGAGACTGACCATCTTATGTCGTCCAATACGTCTGCTATGTCAGTATGGCGTAGTATGAGACGAAATAAGTCTGACCATTTTATGTCGTCCAATACGTCTGCTATGTCGGTATGACGTAGTATGAGACGAAATGAGACCGACCATCTTATGTCGTCCAATACGTCTGCTATGTCAGTATGGCGTAGTATGAGACGAAATGAGACTGACCATCTTATGTCGTCCAATACGTCTGCTATGTCAGTATGGCGTAGTATGAGACGAAATGAGACCGACCATCTTATGTCGTCCAATACGTCTGCTATGTCGGTATGGCGTAGTATGAGACGAAATGAGACTGACCATCTTATGTCGTCCAATACATCTGCTATGTCAGTATGGCGTAGTATGAGACGAAATGAGACTGACCATCTTGTGTCGTCCAATACGTCTGCTATGTCAGTATGGCGTAGTATGAGACGAAATGAGACTGACCATCTTATGTCGTCCAATACATCTGCTATGTCAGTATGGCGTAGTATGAGACGAAATGAGACTGACCATCTTATGTCGTCCAATACGTCTGCTATGTCGGTATGGCGTAGTATGAGACGAAATGAGACTGACCATCTTATGTCCTCCAATACGTCTGCTATGTCAGTATGGCGTAGTATGAGACGAAATGAGACTGACCATCTTATGTCGTCCAATACGTCTGCTGTGTCAGTATGGCGTAGTATGAGACGAAATGAGACTGACCATCTTATGTCGTCCAATACTTCTGCTATGTCAGTATGGCGTAGCATGAGACGAAATGAGACTGACCATCTTATGTCGTCTAATACGTCTGCTATGTCAGTATGGCGTAGTATGAGACGAAATGAGACTCACCATCTTATGTCGTCCAATACGTCTGCTATGTCAGTATGGCGTAGTATGAGAAGAAATGAGACTGACCATCTTATGTCGTCCAATACGTCTGCTATTTCAGTATGGCGTAGTATGAGACGAAATGAGACTGACCATCTTATGTCGTCCAATACGTCTGCTATGTCAGTATGGCGTAGTATGAGACGAAATGAGACTGACCATCTTATGTCGTCCAATACGTCTGCTATGTCGGTATGGCGTAGTATGAGACGAAATGAGACTGACCATCTTATGTCGTCCAATACGTTTGCTATGTCGGTATGGCGTAGAATGAGACGAAATGAGACTGACCATCTTATGTCGTCCAATACGTCTGCTATGTCAGTATGGCGTAGTATGAGACGAAATAAGACTGACCATCTTATGTTGTCCAATACGTCTGCTATGTCGGTATGGCGTAGTATGAGACGAAATGAGACTGACCATCTTCTGTCGTCCAATAGTCTGATATGTCAGTATGGCGTGGTATGAGACGAAATGAGACTATCCATCTTATGTCGTCCAATACGTCTGCTATGTCAGTATGGCGTAGTATGAGACGAAATGAGACTAACCATCTTATGTCGTCCAATACGTCTGCTATGTCAGTATGGCGTAGTATGAGACGAAATGAGACTGACCATCTTATGTCGTCCAATACGTCTGCTATGTCAGTATGGCGTAGTATGAGACGAAATGAGACTGACCATCTTATGTCGTCCAATACGTCTGCTATGTCAGTATGGCGTAGTATGAGACGAAATGAGACTGACCATCTTATGTCGTCCAATACGTCTGATATGTCAGTATGGCGTGGTATGAGACGAAATGAGACTATCCATCTTATGTCGTCCAATACGTCTGCTATGTCAGTATGGCGTAGTATGAGACGAAATGAGACTAACCATCTTATGTCGTCCAATACGTCTGCTATGTCAGTATGGCGTAGTATGAGACGAAATGAGACTGACCATCTTATGTCGTCCAATACGTCTGCTGTGTCAGTATGGCGTAGTATGAGACGAAATGAGACTGACCATCTTATGTCGTCCAATACGTCTGCTGTGTCAGTATGGCGTAGTATGAGACGAAATGAGACTGACCATCTTATGTCGTCCAATACGTCTGCTATGTTAGTATGGCGTAGTATGAGACGAAATGAGTCTGACCATCTTATGTCGTCCAATACGTCTGCTATGTCAGTATGGCGTAGTATGAGACGAAATGAGACTGACCATCTTATGTCGTCCAATACGTCTGCTATGTCAGTATGGCGTAGTATGAGACGAAATGAGACCGACCATCTTATGTCGTCCAATACGTCTGCTATGTCGGTATGGCGTAGTATGAGACGAAATGAGACTGACCATCTTATGTCGTCCAATACATCTGCTATGTCAGTATGGCGTAGTATGAGACGAAATGAGACTGACCATCTTATGTCGTCCAATACGTCTGCTATGTCAGTATGGCGTAGTATGAGACAAAATGAGACTGACCATCTTATGTCGTCCAATACATCTGCTATGTCAGTATGGCGTAGTATGAGACGAAATGAGACTGACCATCTTATGTCGTCCAATACGTCTGCTATGTCGGTATGGCGTAGTATGAGACGAAATGAGACTGACCATCTTATGTCCTCCAATACGTCTGCTATGTCAGTATGGCGTAGTATGAGACGAAATGAGACTGACCATCTTATGTCGTCCAATACGTCTGCTGTGTCAGTATGGCGTAGTATGAGACGAAATGAGACTGACCATCTTATGTCGTCCAATACGTCTGCTATGTCAGTATGGCGTAGCATGAGACGAAATGAGACTGACCATCTTATGTCGTCCAATACGTCTGCTATGTCAGTATGGCGTAGTATGAGACGAAATGAGACTGACCATCTTATGTCGTCCAATACGTCTGCTATGTCAGTATGGCGTAGTATGAGACGAAATGAGACTGACCATCTTATGTCGTCCAATACGTCTGCTATGTCAGTATGGCGTAGTATGAGACGAAATGAGACTGACCATCTTATGTCGTCCAATACGTCTGCGATGTCAGTATGGCGTAGTATGAGACGAAATGAGACTGACCATCTTATGTCGTCCAATACGTCTGCTATGTCGGTATGGCGTAGTATGAGACGAAATGAGACTGACCATCTTATGTCGTCCAATACGTTTGCTATGTCGGTATGGCGTAGAATGAGACGAAATGAGACTGACCATCTTATGTCGTCCAATACGTCTGTTATGTCAGTATAGCGTAGTATGAGACGAAATAAGACTGACCATCTTATGTTGTCCAATACGTCTGCTATGTCGGTATGGCGTAGTATGAGACGAAATGAGACTGACCATCTTCTGTCGTCCAATACGTCTGATATGTCAGTATGGCGTAGTATGAGACGAAATGAGACTATCCATCTTATGTCGTCCAATGCGTCTGCTATGTCAGTATGGCGTAGTATGAGACGAAATGAGACTAACCATCTTATGTCGTCCAATACGTCTGCTATGTCAGTATGTCGTAGTATGAGACGAAATGAAACTGACCATCTTATGTCGTCAAATACGTCTGCTATGTCAGTATGGCGTAGTATGAGACGAAATGAGACTGACCATCTTATGTCGTCCAATACGTCTGCTATGTCAGTATGGCGTAGTATGAGACGAAATGAGACTGACCATCTTATGTCGTCCAATACGTGTGCTATGTCGGTATGGCGTAGTATGAGACGAAATGAGACTGACCATCTTATGTCGTCCAATACGTCTGCTATGTCAGTATGGCGTAGTATGAGACGAAATGAGACTGGCCATCTTATGCCGTCCAATACGTCTGCTATGTCAGTATGGCGTAGTATGATACGAAATGAGACTCACCATCTTATGTCGTCTAATACGTCTGCTGTGTCAGTATGGCGTAGTATGAGACGAAATGAGACTGACCATCTTATGTCGTCCAATACGTCTGCTATGATAGTATGGCGTAGTATGAGACGAAATGAGTCTGACCATCTTATGTCGTCCAATACGTCTGCTATGTCAGTATGGCGTAGTATGAGACGAAATGAGACTGACCATCTTATGTCGTCCAATACGTCTGCTATGTCAGTATGGCGTAGTATGAGACGAAATGAGACCGACCATCTTATGTCGTCCAATACGTCTGCTATGTCGGTATGGCGTAGTATGAGACGAAATGAGACTGACCATCTTATGTCGTCCAATACATCTGCTATGTCAGTATGGCGTAGTATGAGACGAAATGAGACTGACCATCTTATGTCGTCCAATACGTCTGCTATGTCAGCATGGCGTAGTATGAGACGAAATGAGACTGACCATCTTATGTCGTCCAATACATCTGCTATGTCAGTATGGCGTAGTATGAGACGAAATGAGACTGACCATCTTATGTCGTCCAATACGTCTGCTATGTCGGTATGGCGTAGTATGAGACGAAATGAGACTGACCATCTTATGTCGTCCAATACGTCTGCTATGTCAGTATGGCGTAGTATGAGACGAAATGAGACCGACCATCTTATGTCGTCCAATACGTCTGCTATGTCGGTATGGCGTAGTATGAGACGAAATGAGACTGACCATCTTATGTCGTCCAATACATCTGCTATGTCAGTATGGCGTAGTATGAGACGAAATGAGACTGACCATCTTATGTCGTCCAATACGTCTGCTATGTCAGTATGGCGTAGTATGAGACGAAATGAGACTGACCATCTTATGTCGTCCAATACATCTGCTATGTCAGTATGGCGTAGTATGAGACGAAATGAGACTGACCATCTTATGTCGTCCAATACGTCTGTTATGTCGGTATGGCGTAGTATGAGACGAAATGAGACTGACCATCTTATGTCCTCCAATACGTCTGCTATGTCAGTATGGCGTAGTATGAGACGAAATGAGACTGACCATCTTATGTCGTCCAATACGTCTGCTGTGTCAGTATGGCGTAGTATGAGACGAAATGAGACTGACCATCTTATGTCGTCCAATACGTCTGCTATGTCAGTATGGCGTAGCATGAGACGAAATGAGACTGACCATCTTATGTCGTCCAATACGTCTGCTATGTCAGTATGGCGTAGTATGAGACGAAATGAGACTGACCATCTTATGTCGTCCAATACGTCTGCTATGTCAGTATGGCGTAGTATGAGACGAAATGAGACTGACCATCTTATGTCGTCCAATACGTCTGCTATGTCAGTATGGCGTAGTATGAGACGAAATGAGACTGACCATCTTATGTCGTCCAATACGTCTGCGATGTCAGTATGGCGTAGTATGAGACGAAATGAGACTGACCATCTTATGTCGTCCAATACGTCTGCTATGTCGGTATGGCGTAGTATGAGACGAAATGAGACTGACCATCTTATGTCGTCCAATACGTTTGCTATGTCGGTATGGCGTAGAATGAGACGAAATGAGACTGACCATCTTATGTCGTCGAATACGTCTGTTATGTCAGTATGGCGTAGTATGAGACGAAATGAGACTATCCATCTTATGTCGTCCAATGCGTCTGCTATGTCAGTATGGCGTAGTATGAGACGAAATGAGACTAACCATCTTATGTCGTCCAATACGTCTGCTATGTCAGTATGTCGTAGTATGAGACGAAATGAAACTGACCATCTTATGTCGTCAAATACGTCTGCTATGTCAGTATGGCGTAGTATGAGACGAAATGAGACTGACCATCTTATGTCGTCCAATACGTCTGCTATGTCAGTATGGCGTAGTATGAGACGAAATGAGACTGACCATCTTATGTCGTCCAATACGTGTGCTATGTCGGTATGGCGTAGTATGAGACGAAATGAGACTGACCATCTTATGTCGTCCAATACGTCTGCTATGTCAGTATGGCGTAGTATGAGACGAAATGAGACTGGCCATCTTATGTCGTCCAATACGTCTGCTATGTCAGTATGGCGTAGTATGATACGAAATGAGACTCACCATCTTATGTCGTCTAATACGTCTGCTGTGTCAGTATGGCGTAGTATGAGACGAAATGAGACTGACCATCTTATGTCGTCCAATATGTCTGCTGTGTCAGTATGGTGTAGTATGAGACGAAATGAGACTGACCATCTTATGTCGTCCAATATGTCTGCTATGTCAGTATGGTGTAGTATGAGACGAAATAAGACTGACCATCTTATGTCGTCTAATACGTCTGCTTTGTCAGTATGGCGTAGTATGAGACGAAATGAGACTGACCATCTTATGTCGTCTAATGCGTCTGCTATGTCGGTATGGCGTAGTATAAGACGAAATGAGACTGACCATCTTATGTCGTCCAATACGTCTGCTATGTCGGTATGGCGTAATATGAGACGAAATGAGACTGACTATCTTCTGTCGTCCAATACGTCTGCTATGTCAGTATGGCGTAGTATGAGACGAAATGAGACTGATCATCTTATGTCGTCCAATACGTCTGATATGTCAGTATGGCGTAGTATGAGACGAAATGAGACTGACCATCTTATGTCGTCCAATTCGTCTGCTATGTCAGTATGGCGTAGTATGAGACGAAATGAGACTGACCATCTTATGTCGTCCAATACGTCTGCTATGTCAGTATGGCGTAGTATGAGACGAAATGAGACTGACCATCGTATGCCGTCCAATTCGTCTGCTATGTCAGTATGGCGTAGTATGAGACGAAATGAGACTGACCATCTTATGTCGTCCAATACGTTTGCTATGTCGGTAAGGCGTAGTATGAGACGAAATGAGACTGACCATCTTATGTCGTCCAATACGTCTGCTGTGTCAGTATGGCGTAGTATGAGACGAAATGAGACTGACCATCTTATGTCGTCCAATACGTCTGCTATGTCAGTATGGTGTAGCATGAGACGAAATGAGACTGACCATCTTATGTCGCCCAATACATCTGCTATGTTAGTAAATGAGACTGACCATCTTATGTCGTCTAATACGTCTGCTATGTTAGTAAATGAGACTGACCATCTTATGTCGTCTAATACGTCTGCTGTGTCAGTATGGCGTAGTATGAGACGAAATGAGACTGACCATCTTATGTCGTCCAATACGTCTGCTATGTCAGTATGGCGTAGTATGAGACGAAATAAGACTGACCATCTTATGTCGTCCAATACGTCTGCTATGTCAGTAAATGAGACTGACCATCTTCTGTCGTCCAAAACGTCTGCTATGTCAGTAAATGAGACTGACCATCTTATGTCGTCCAATACGTCTGCTATGTCAGTATGGCGTAGTATGAGACGAAATAAGACTGACCATCTTCTGTCGTCCAATACGTCTGCTGTGTCAGTATGGCGTAGTATGAGACGAAATGAGACTGACCATCTTATGTCGTCCAATACGTCTGCTATGTCAGTATGGCGTAGTATGAGACGAAATGAGACTGACCATCTTATGTCGTCCAATACGTCTGCTGTGTCAGTATGGCGTAGTATGAGACGAAATGAGACTGACCATCTTATGTCGTCCAATACGTCTGCTATGTCAGTATGGTGTAGTATGAGACGAAATGAGACTGACCATCTTATGTCGTCCAATACGTCTGCTATGTCAGTATGGCGTAGTATGAGACGAAATGAGACTGACCATCTTATGTCGTCCAATACGTCTGCTATGTCAGTATGGCGTAGCATGAGACGAAATTAGACTGACCATCTTATGTCGTCCAATACGTCTGCTATGTCAGTGGCGTAGTATGAGACGAAATGAGACTGACCATCATATGTCGTCCAATACGTCTGATATGTCAGTATGGCGTAGTATGAGACGAAATGAGACTGACCATCTTATGTCGTCCAATACGTCTGCTGTGTCAGTATGGCGTAGTATGAGACGAAATGTGACTGACCATCTTATGTCGTCCAATACGTCTGCTATGTCAGTATGGCGTAGTATGAGACGAAATGAGACTGACCATCTTATGTCGTCCAATTCGTCTGCTATGTCAGTATGGCGTAGTATGAGACGAAATGAGACTGACCATCTTATGTCGTCCAATACGTCTGCTATGTCAGTATGGCGTAGTATGAGACGAAATGAGACTGACCATCTTATGTCGTCCAATACGTCTGCTGTGTCAGTATGGCGTAGTATGAGACGAAATGAGACTGACCATCTTATGTCGTCCAATACGTCTGCTATGTCAGTATGGCGTAGTATGAGACGAAAAGAGACTGACCATCTTATGTCATCCAATACGTCTGCTATGTCAGTATGGCGTAGTATGAGACGAAATGAGACTGACCATCTTATGTCGTCCAATACGTCTGCTATGTCAGTATGGCGTAGCATGAGACGAAATGAGACTGACCATCTTATGTCGTCCAATACGTCTGCTATGTCAGTATGGCGTAGTATGAGACGAAATGAGACTGACCATCTTATGTCGTCCAATACGTCTGATATGTCAGTATGGCGTAGTATGAGACGAAATGAGACTGACCATCTTATGTCGTCCAATACGTCTGCTGTGTCAGTATGGCGTAGTATGAGACGAAATGTGACTGACCATCTTATGTCGTCCAATACGTCTGCTATGTCAGTATGGCGTAGTATGAGACAAAATGAGACTGACCATCTTATGTCGTCCAATACGTCTGCTATGTCAGTAAATGAGACTGACCATCTTCTGTCGTCCAATACGTCTGCTATGTCAGTATGGCGTAGTATGAGTCGAAATGAGACTGACCATCTTATGTTGTCCAATACGTCTGCTATGTCGGTATGGCGTAGTATGATACGAAATGGACTGACCATCTTATGTCGTCCAATACGTCTGCTATGTCAGTATGGCGTAGTATGACACTAAATGAGACTGACCATCTCCTGTCGTCCAATACGTCTGCTATGTCAGTATGGCGTAGTATAAGACGAAATGAGACTGACCATCTTATGTCGTCCAATACGTCTGCTATGTCAGTATGGCGTAGTATGAGACGAAATGAGACTGACCATCTTCTGTCGTCCAATACGTCTGCTATCTCAGTAAATGAGACTGACCATCTTATGTCGTCCAATACGTCTGTTATGTCAGTATGGCGTAGTATGAGACGAAATGAGACTGACCATCTTATGTCGTCCAATACGTCTGATATGTCAGTATGGCGTAGTATGAGACGAAATGAGACTGACCATCTTATGTCGTCCAATACGTCTGCTATGTCAGTATGGCGTAGTATGAGACGAAATGAGACTGACCATCTTATGTCGTCCAATACGTCTGCTATGTCAGTATGGCGTAGTATGAGACGAAATGAGACTGACCATCTTATGTCGTCCAATACGTCTGATATGTCAGTATGGCGTAGTATGAGACGAAATGAGATTGTCCATCTTATGTCGTCCAATACGTCTGCTATGTCAGCATGGCGTAGTATGAGACGAAATGAGACTGACCATCTTATGTTGTCCACTACGTCTGATATGTCAGTATGGCGTAGTATGAGACGAAATGAGACTGACCATCTTATGTCGTCCAATACGTCTGATATGTCAGTATGGCGTAGTATGAGACGAAATGAGACTGACCATCTTATGTCGTCCAATACGTTTGCTATGTCGGTATGGCGTAGTATGAGACGAAATGAGACTGTCCATCTTATGTCGTCCAATACGTCTGCTATGTCAGCATGGCGTAGTATGAGACGAAATGAGACTGACCATCTTAGGTCGTCCAATACGTCTGCTATGTCAGTATGGCGTAGTATCAGACGAAATGAGACTGACCATCTTATGTCGTCCAATACGTCTGCTATGTCAGTATGGCGTAGTATGAGACGAAATGAGACTGACCATCTTATGTCGTCCAATACGTCTGATATGTCAGTATGGCGTAGTATGAGACGAAATGAGACTGACCATCTTATGTCGTCCAATACGTCTGCTATGTCAGTATGACGTAGTATGAGACGAAATGAGACTGACCATCTTATGTCGTCCAATACGTCTGCTATGTCAGTATGGCGTAGTATGAGACGAAATGAGACTGACCATCTTATGTCGTTCAATACGTCTGCTATGTCAGTATGGCGTAGTATGAGACGAAATGAGACTGTCCATCTTATGTCGTCCAATACGTCTGCTATGTCAGTGTGGCGTAGTATGAGATGAAATGAGACTGACCATCTTATGTCGTCCAATACGTCTGCTATGTCAGTATGGCGTAGTATGAGACGAAATGAGACTGTCCATCTTATGTCGTCCAATCCGTCTGCTATGTCAGTATGGCGTAGTATGAGACGAAATGAGACTGACCATCTTATGTCGTCCAATACGTCTGCTATGTCAGTATGGCGTAGTATGAGACGAAATGAGACTGACCATCTTATGTCGTCCAATACGTCTGCTATGTCGGTATGGCGTAGTATGAGACGAAATGAGACTGACCATCTTATGTCGTCCAATACGTCTGCTATGTCAGTATGGCGTAGTATGAGACGAAATGAGACTGACCATCTTATGTCGTCCAATACGTCTGCTATGTCGGTATGGCGTAGTATGAGACGAAATGAGACCGACCATGTTCTGTCGTCCAATACGTCTGCTATGTCGGTATGGCGTAGTATGAGACGAAATGAGACGGACCATCTTATGTCGTCTAATACGTCTGCTTTGTCAGTATGGCGTAGTATGAGCCGAAATGAGACTGACCATTTGATGTCGTTCAATACGTCTGCTCTGTCAGTATGGCGTAGTATGAGACGAAATGAGACTGACCATCTTATGTCGTCCAATACGTCTCCTATGTTAGTAAATGAGACTGACCATCTTATGTCGTCCAATACGTCTGCTGTGCCAGTATGGCGTAGTATGCTGTAGGTCTAGGAAAAACGGCGAATGTCCACTCAAGTTATGATCGGGTGAGTTCATCTTCGAGCTATACCATCGACTTAAATGTTAGATATCGCTCATGGGTACCTAACCGGGGCGGATCTAGGATTTTTCCGAAGGGGGAGGCGACTGATCCAGGGAGGCTGCATTTTCGCCGGCAAGGCGGGGCCATGGGTCTACAGGGGCGCCAAAGGTTATACAAAATTGCAAAAATGGCAAATTCTCTTACGCTTACTCATTTGCAGTGTCATTTAGAAAAAGCAAAATTATAATAGGAAAAAAATGATAATTGATTACAGAACTCTCACATGTAGGTATGCCGTCCGTCAGTAGCACGCATTTTCGTCTGTAGCACGTATATTCGAGTGCGATCATGGATGTACCTAGGTCTGTCACGGATAGGTCACTCACCTCTGTCTCTGGCCTGCCAAAATATACCCCCTTCTCTTTAGCCTGACGAAATCCCCCCTCTCTCTGTCCTCTCTGACCTGCCGAAATCTACCTAACTCTCTGGTATGTGTTTATTTAATGACGCATTCACCGGGAACTCCTTCCTGCTGAAACCCACCCACCCCTCTCTCCGGCCAGTCGAAATCCTCTCATCCCTTTGCTTAGTTTACCTAAATCCACCCTGCCTGCCCCTTTTTCGGCCTGCCGAAATCCACCCGATCCTCTCCCCGGTCTGCCGAAATGCACGCGGTCTCTGGCCGACACAAATATATTGAGTCCTCTCTCCGGTCTGCTTCTCCACTTCATTAGCACAATCGAAGTAAGAGGCTTCTGGGATCAAAAGTCAGAGGTGCCTCAGTTTTAAAACACCATGATCGCAAGCAGACTGGTTATTGATTCAACTTCTTTTGAACGATTCAATCACAATTCATTTAGTAACCTGCATGATCCAATCACTGTTCGATTCATGGATACAATTTTGAGAATTGATTCTTTCCGATTCAAAGAATCAAAACATGTTTAAATCGATTTACGGTTGATTCAACATTTAAATATATATATTAAATTGATGTCAAATCAATAAAATGGAAACATACATATATATGATCATTAAAACATTGTATTTGCACAATTTACCATGAGCACTTTAATTGTTAGGAATTGTTAAATCTTTTGATTCAATCAACCTTGATTCCATGCGGTTTTTGCTTAAATCACGATTCATGAATCAAAGATCTGGTGGTGAATCGATTAATTTTTTATTCAAGAATATTGATTGAGCAATTCCAATCGATTCAATCATAGTCGAATAAATAACCAGTCTGCTCGAAAGGCCTTCTTCCGCTTGCGAGGCAGCTCCGCGTCAATAGTTCGGACCTTTATACACAAGTACTTTTAACCTGGGGCGTCGCCAACAAGGGGCCTGGGAGCTGGGCCACGCCGGGATTGCTCCGGCCAGAGTTCGCCCCCCCCCCCCCCCAGTTCGCAGGATTTTAACATTAGTCCTATGGGGCTAACCCACCAAAGCTCTGGCTGCCCCCACCCAAACATTTGTGGTGACGCCACTGCTGGATTGCCAGCAGTGGCCCCTCCGGCTAATAACGGCGCCCCTCTGGCCAGTAACAGCGCCCCTTCGGCTAGTGACAGCGCCCATATGGCTAGTGATGACACTCTTCCGGCCAGTGACGGCACTCTTGCGGCCAGTGACGACGTCCCTTCGGCCAGTAACGGCGCCCCTTCGGCCAGTGACGGCGCCGAAAACAAAATAAAAGATCACCAATAGACAGGCCGCCGTCACTGGCCGGAAGGGTGCCGTCATTGGCTGGAGAGACGGAGTCACTGGGCGGAGGGGCGCCGTTATTTGCCGGTGAGGCGCCGTCACTAACCAGAGGGGCGTCGTCACTGGCCACAGGGGTGTCGTCACTGGCCGCAAGAGTGCCGTCACTGGCCGGAGTAGTGCCATCACTGGCCAGATGGGCATGCCGTCACTACTAGCCGAAGGGGCGCCGTCACTGGCCAGAGGGGCACCGTCATTAGCCGGAGGGGCGCCGTCACTGGCCAGATGGGCGCCGTCATTAGACGGAGGGGCGCCGTCACTGCCCGGAGGGTCGCCGTCATTGGCTGTAGGGGCGCAGTCACTGGTTGGAGGGGCGCCCTCATTAGCTGGAGGGGCGCCGACACTAGCCAGAGGGGCATCGTCACTGGCCAGAGGGCGCGGTCACTGGCCAGAGGGGCACCATCACTGGTCAGAGGGGCCTATTTCCGCGCTTTCGGCGCGGACATTGGTCGGCTTACGAGGCCATTCCGCGCCTTCGGCGTACGGGGGGGGGGGGGTGGAGGCCGCCCCCCCTGTATCCGCCCCTGGTACCCTGTATCGCCCCCTGTATCTGCCCCTGGTACCCTGTATCCGCCCCTGGTTCCCCCTGTATCCGCCCCTGGTACCCTGTATCCACCCCCTGTATCAGCCCTTGGTACCCTGTATCAGCCCCTGGTACCCCTCTGTATCCGCCCCCTTGTATCCGCCCCCCTGGTACCTAACTACCAGCCAGTGATGACATTCAGGTCACACAGACTGTCGAGAATCTCAGGTCAGGAGAATCAAACAAAAATGCATGTATGAGGACTGGGTGAGCCACCATGCGGCGTCAGAACTACGTGCAGTTCCCAAGACAGTCATCACAAACGAGAACCTAGAAGAACATTCTGAAAATAGCTGTTTAGATATGATGAGCTATCATGGACGGAAACCATTATTCAACGCCTGCTGATGCCGGACGCAAACCAATCTGCATGTTGGATATGGCGCCTCTCACACAAGCAAGGACGTCTGTATACAAACTACACACGACCAGCACGATATGGCGATGATGTTAACATTGTGCAGGGAGGAGGCAATCGTGCCATCCTGTCAAAATAAGACTGTAATTGGCCACACATTGCAACAACCTTATAAATAAACATTAAACAAAGTTTAACAAACTTTTCAAACAAGAAGTTTGTTTTAACCCGCGAGTCACTGGGGAGGGGGTTAGCCCCCCCCCCTTAGGAATATTAGGAATATCTCAATAACTAATGCAGATATCGACGCCAAACTTTCAGTACCTATCCGGGCATCATTTTCACAACTTATTAGAAAAAAATAAAAAATTTCGTCAGATTTTTTTATAGATATAGTGAATTTAGTGACGTCACTAAACATGATTTTGACACCAAAATCGGCTAAATTTTGCCAGGCCGTACAAATGCCGCATATGAAGGAAAATGCAATCAAAAAACGCAAAAAGATAGAACATTGCAAGGGCTACAAACCTGCTATCTCGAAATTTCGAAACATTTGGGTTTTAACCCCAAAAATTTCAAAACAAAACTTTTTTTGAAAAATTGCTCACAAATCAAATTTTTCAAAGATATTGAAAAAACGGAATATATATTAGATAACAACATATGGGCAACTACCATACCAAATTTCAAAATGATATCATCTTTTTTTACTTTCATGGCATATAAAGTATGGGTAAATCATGACGTATGATTTTGAAATTGCGTTTTTTGGATTTTATTGACCGAATACAGACAAATAAATGCCAGCACTGTTTTCTTTAGATAAATCTGATATAGAAACATGCCTTTTTTATTTCGATTTATCAATTTCAAATTTTGACCTTCAGTGACCTGAACTTGACCTGAACTTGACACTAACTTCACGTAAATGAAGTCAGGTGGTAAAATGACTACTACTATCGAATTCTACGCGTAAAAGCATCCATAAACCATGTGCTGCATGACTTTCGTAGATATTTTGTGTGTAGTGACCTTTTGTGACCTGACCTTGACCCTGCTCTTTTACAAAAATCTCACTTTAGCTCATGTGGGATATGTATCATACCTTTGACAGCACTTTGGGTGATTATAGGCGCAATCGAAGGCCATGGATGGCAAGTATTGTCCATAAACTCAAATACCTCGATGTTGACGTTTGACTTGACCGTGACCTGACATGTGACCTTAATTTGATTTTTTTTGAGTTTGCATTAGGCTTCTCTCATTGAGCGCTTTCGAATGCCGCCTTGCGCGTCCCGCTGCGATCATTGGTTCTGAATTTAGTGACGTCACTAAACATGATTTTGACACCAAAATCGGCTAAATTTTGCCAGGCCTGGTACAAATGCCGCATATGAAGGAAAATGCAATCGAAAAACGCAATTATGGATTACAGGGGGGCTAACCCCCCCCCCCCCCCTCCCCCCCAGTGAGTCGTGTTACAGAATATACCCAGTGACTGCCGGGTTAAATGAGTTCTTAATTCACACGAAGCAGAAGCTGATGAGTTGATGCATTTTTGTCAGACTTTCAGGGATTTCGCTTCCAAACTATAGCTTGTTTTAGCGGTGGATGGAACAGGGCGAAAGACCCACAAAATATTTATTTAACTTGTGCGCCAGTAGAAATATGAAGAAGCAGATAAATGTACTGCAATCTGAAACGATGAGCTTATTACCGGAAACGTGGGAATTCTGGAGTATTGCAAAAAAAAAAACACTTTCAAAAGGTGTACACTTCCAGCGCTTGTACAGGAGCAGGTGACGAAGGCCCGACATGTGACAGGTTCCTCGGGGTAACTGATTGTCCTAGGCTTAATGAGGCCGATAGAGATGTCTGCGATGCACCACTGACAGGAGCTGAATGTAAAACGGCCTTGGACGGAATGATGAACAATAAAGCACCATCAACTTCTGGCTTCTCTAAAGAATTCTTTCAATTTTTCTGGACAGAACTGGAATTAATCGTGCTCAATGCCATACATCAGGCAAGGGAGCATGGCCAATTTTTCATAACTCAACGTAGGGGCGTGGTAACGTTAATTCCTAAAAAGGGTGACCAAAAGCTAATAAGGAATAAACGCGCCATATGCCTATTAGATACTGTATATAAAATAACGGCCAAGGCCATGGCAAATCGTTTGATGCTGGTAATGGATAAATTGATTGCGGCTGACCAAACTGGGTTTATTCGTGGAATTGGGACCAATTTGCGCACAGTGGACGATATCATTCAATACTGTGAAATGGACAAGCTGAGTGGCATTGTAATGGCGCTGGATTTCCAGAACGCTTTTAATACGGTGGAACACACCTTTGTGTATGACGTCTTAAGAAAGTTCAACTTCGGGAGTCATTTTCTGGAGTGGATAAGACTTCTACACAATGGTGCAGAATTAACAGTCATTAACAACGGCTACACATCCAGCTGGTTTAAACCATCCCGCGGGCTCCAGCAGGGATGTCCGGCCTCTGCCCTTCTATTTGCGCTGGTGGTTTAAATTTTAGCCATTATTTTTTAGCCAGCGCGCGACGACGACTGTAAAAGGCCTAACAATATCTGGATGTGAGTTTAGGATGTCGCAATATTGTGACGACACCACATTATTCGTCAGAGATTCGCTCTCTGCTATTGAAGCCATCAAGATAATAGACGAGTTCGGCAATGTATCTGGTCTTCAGCTGAATTTGAACAAATGTCAGTATATGTGGATAGGAGAGAAAAGGCAATCAGAGGAATTGATCTGCGGTTCCGTTCCCGTCAAGCGCCTTAAAATTTTAGGCGTACTGTTCAGTGCGGTGCAAGATTGCAGCGATGACAATATGCAAGCTATAATGATACAAATACAGAACACTCTGAATCAATGGTGCCAGCGTGATTTGACCATAAAGGGGAGGATTACCATTGCCAAGTCCTTGGTCATTTCACAGCTGATTTACATTATGTCAGCAGCGCGGATAGAAAGAAAACACTTGGATGCAATTCAGAGCAAAATTATGAAGTTTTTGTGGAGGGGAAGACCACCAAAGGTCGATCGGAAAACGCTATATCAAGGAATTGAGCAAGGGGGATTGAAAGCGCCAAACATTCTGGCAATATATAAAGCAATGAGAGCATCATGGGTGGGTAAAATTATTGCAAATAATGAATTGGCGTTTGCCAAGGCATTCCAAAAAAGAAGTAAAATTTACGTTGGTGACATCACAAACATGGATTACAATAGGACATGGGTTAGTACGAGATTGATACCGGAATTTTATAAAGAAATGTTGCTTTGGTTTAGAGAGGCGGTGCCGATGACCGTACCCGAAAGTGGCAATGCCGTGCGAAAACAAATAATATGGTGTAACAAAGCGGTCTGCATAGATCGGAAAGTGATTCTTTATAAGTCACTTTATGACAATGGCACTACATTTATAGACGATTTTATTGACATTCGCGGTCACCTCTTTAGTCATCAATTTTTTTTTGGAGCGAAATCATCATGTGCGGATTCGCTATATGAGCCTATTGAGGGCGATTCCGACGGAGTGGAAACGGATGCTAGTAGGGAGCGCACCATTATCGACAGCTGAGAGGACCACAGCTCCGTACATAGTAATACAAGGGAAGAATGTTCCGATACAACAGGTCAAATCCAGTTTTTTTCCACGACTATTGGATAGGGGACACCATTCCACGGGCTCAATTAAAATGGGAAAGTGAGGGCATCAGCTTTGGTGAGGACTGGAGAAGGATATATTCGGTACCGTTTACGATTACCAGCTCCACTAAGCTACAAAGCTTACAATACAGGATTACACACAGATATTTCCCAACCAGACGTTTTGTATGCATAAGAGGTGTTCTCAATGATCCTTTCTGTGATGAATGTGGTGGAATTGAAACCATACAACATTATTTTGTAGATTGTCATGAAATAAGACTGTTTTGGAATGAACTAGTGGCGTAAATTAATAAAAAAATAAAACCATGTCATCGTTTTCATGCTAATGTAAATAATATAATATTTGGGGCCCTAAAAACAATGAGCGTGGTTAATCTTATTGTGATGATTGCGAAGCAATTCATTGTTAGTCGGCGCTTTAAGGAAGAGCGGGTATGTTTAGACGATTTCATGCCGTTTTTGTCGCGATATTATGTCATGGAGAAAATAATTGCTATGAAAAAAGAGAGAATGGATAAGTTTAAGGCAAAATGGAAACCATTCATAAATGAAGAACTCCAAATCAATATTTAAAAGAAAAGGTCTGCCTGCGGCAACCCTAAACCCTGGCGGGAGTGGGCGGGAGGGGGATGTGGGTGTGTGGGAGAATGGTGGGGGGAGGGGGTGTAAACGAGCGTAAGCCGTACATTGATCGCGATTGGGCGATAAAGACCGTTAGTCCGAGTGTGGCGCTGGATGTCACAGGAAACAATGATAGGATAGGCCCCGCCCTTTCCCCACCCGGGCTAACCCGGGACCGGACCTCAGCATGTGCTGCAGGGCCGGTCGACCGGCCGGGTGTGCGGGGCGCCGGCCACGCTGGCCGACGGCTCGCACGCCCGGCCGGTGGCGAGGGGGCGCCGCTTCGCGAACGGGAGCCGCTGAAAAACGCGAGGCGGCGCGGGCGGGGGCCACCGATGGGCCCTTCGGGCTGATGGGCCCAATCGGGCTGATAGGCACCGATGAGGATTTCGATGTTGTATGGATGATTGAATGTTTGTTTTTAAGTGTTTATGTAAAAATGATAATACAAGTGTTTATGGCGGAGAACAAATGAGTGCGACAATGTGCAGTGCTGTTTGTATTGATGTTTGTTTTTTGTGTGAATAAATTAGCCCTTCGGTGGGATAAACGGAAAAAATAGCTTGTTTTAGCTGTTCGGGATCTTCCAGGTGCAATCAAAGACAGTTTACGCGGAGGCAGTTTATTAAGCACATAATTCGTTCCCGAATGGATCAATCTATCCGGGTAAAGTGAAGTTATTTGAAGTTCCCACCAGTGATTCTGCAGTTTGTCGATAGGTGCCGTTTGAAGCGTAAATCCACATGACCGAGATAGCCCAGTAGCGCGCCGCGGTGCCGGAGCAGGCTAGTTCCGCGTCTGCAACACCACCAAGTGTCGAAACTTGTCCTTCCGGTAATAGACAATATTGCTTTCTTGTCAATCATAATAAATAACACTGCAATCGACAGTAATGTTTCATCTTTTTATACCGACGATGAACATTTAATATGTTTTAGCAGCAACGCAATCAAAACTCAGGCGCGCTATTGAGGCAGGTGATCACACATGTCTAACATAACTCTCAATGTTTCCATTGAAGGCTAGTCGAGGAAAGAGGAGTTCGGAAACAGAGTGCATCAGCAGAACAGAACATAATACACAAATGCTGGTAGCTTGCACATGCACAACTGCGTGCGGCGTGCGTCGTGCGATGCGCGGCGTGCGATGTGCGATGAACGATGTGCGATGTGCGATGTGCGATGTGCGATGTGTGATGTGCGTTGTTCGTTGTGCGATGTGCGATGTGCGATGTGCGATGTGCGATGTGCGATGTGCGATGTGTGGTGTGTGATGTGCGATGTGCGATGTGCTATGTGCGATGTGCGATGTGTGATGTGTGATGTGCGATGTGTGATGTGCGATGTGCGATGTGCGATGTGCGATGTGCGATGTACGATGTGATATGTGCGATGTGCGATGTGCGATGTGCGATGTGTGATGAGTGATGTGTGATGTGCGATGTGCGATGTGCGATGTGCGATGTACGATGTGCGATGTGCGATGTGCGATGTGCGATTTGCGATGGGCGATGTGCGATGTGTGATATGCGATGTGCGATGTGCGATGTGCGATGTGCGATTTGCGATGTGTGATGTGCGATGTGCGTTGTGCGATGTGCGATGTGCGATGTGTGATGTGCGTTGTTCGTTGTGCGATGTGCGATGTGCGATGTGTGATGTGCGATGTTCGATGTGCGATGTGCGATGTGCTATGTGTGATGTGTGATGTGCGATGTGCGATGTGCGATGTGCGATGTGCGTTGTGCGATGTGCGATGTGCGATGTGTGATGTGCGTTGTTCGTTGTGCGATGTGCGATGTGCGATGTGCGATGTGCGATGTGCTATGTGCGATGTGCGATGTGTGACGTGCTATGTGTGACGCGCGATGTGCGATGTGTGATGTGATATGTGCGATGTGCGATGTGCGATGTTCGATGTGCGATGTGCGATGTGTGATGTGCGATGTGTGATGTGTGATGTGCGATGTGCGATGTGCGATGTGCGATGTGCGATGTGCGATGTGCGATGTGCTGTTATCTGTGATACGGTCTGATGAGGCTGTCTTGTCATACTGTGTCAAAGTAAATAAATTATTGTCATTTTTAATACGGTGTCCTTAAGTAAAGGAATCTTGATACGGTGTGGTTGAATTCAGACTTCAGCAATGCTCAATGCTGAATCAGCATTGAGACTTCAGCGACCACGTTCTCTCTAGCTCGCTCTCTGTGATCAGTGTCGTATTTCATTCGCGGCGGCAGGTCAGTGTATAAAAATAGTTCAGGACGAGGGCAAATTTTACACACGATTGAGTAAAACCAGCGATGAGCCTCGATGCACCTGAAGAAAGTGATGTCGTTTATCTCCATTCCCCGTAACGGCGGCTGTCTGAAGCCCGGAGCTAAGCGGGATGGGCGGAAATTCAATCAAGATGGGCTTCAAACACGAACAAATTATGGAAGTCATTGCGTTTTATGAGTTTGGGCAGTTATTACAGTAAGCTACGTTATACCTACAAATGAAACTAGAATAGCCCTTTGATGCATTGAAATATGGCATGAACCTAGGTAATCACAAAATTTACCCAACTACGCAAAAATGTACATTTAACCCGCGAGTCACTGGGGAGGTGGTTTTTAGCCCCCCCTTTAGGAATATTAGGAATATCCCAACAACTAATACAGATATCAACGCCAAACTTTCAGTACCTATCTGGGCATTATTTTTACACCTTTTGAGGAAAAATAAAAAAAGTTCGTCTGAATTTTTTTTAGATATAGTGAATTTAGTGACGTCACTAAACACGGTTTTGACACCAAAATCGGCTAAACTTTGCCAGGCCGTACAAATGCCGCATTTGAAGAAAAATGCAATAAAAAAAACGCTAAAAGGTAGAAAATTGCAAGGGCTACAAACCAGCTATCTCGAAATTTCATAAAAATGGGTTTTTGGCCCCAACAATTTCAAAAACAAACTTTTTTGAAAAAAATGCTCACAAAATCAAATTTTTCAAAGATATTGCAAAAACCGGAATATATGTCAGAAAACGACATATTGGCAACTACCATACCAAATTTAAAAATGATATAATCTTTTTTGACTGTCATGGCATATAAAGTATGGGTAAATCATGACGTCATATTTTGAAATTGCGTTTTTTGGCTTTTATTTACCGGCTACAGACAAATTAATGCCAGCACTGTTTGTTTTAGATACAACTGATATAGAAACATGCTTTTTTAATTTCGATTTATCAATTAAAGTTTTGACCTTCAGTGACCTGAACTTGACCTGAACTTGACACTAACTTCACGTAAATGAAGTCAGGTGGTAAAATGACTACCACTATCGAATTCTACGCGTAAAAGCATCCATAACACATGTGTTGCATGACTTTCGTAGATATTTTGTGTGTAGTGACCTTTTGTGACCTGACCTTGACCTTGATCTTTTCCAACAATCTAACTTTAGCTCATGTGGGATATGTATCATACCATTGACAGCACTTTGGGTGATTATAGGAGCAATCGAAGGCCATGGATGGCAAGTATTGTCCATAAACTCAAATACCTCGATTTTGACGTTTGACTTGACCGTGACCTGACATGTGACCTTAATTTGATTTTTGTAAAGTTTGTGTTAGGCTTATCTCATTGAGCGCTTTCGAATGCCGCCTTGCGCGTCCCGCTGTGAGCATTAGTTCTGAAGATACCAGGGGGCTACCCCCCCCCCCCCCCCCCCCTGTGAGTCGTGTTACAGAATATACCCCAGTGACTGCCGGGTTAATCAAACTGCTGAAGACGATGTATCGCGACTGTCTGAAACGTCCTTCTGTCAGCTGTATATTTACACCCGCACAGCTAACCGGCCAGGCCCATCCTTCCCCAACCCACCTGTCCCTACCCAGGATCTTCCCAAACCCATCCCTACTGGTGACTGGCCTGGCCCGTGCCGGATCCTCACCCTACCCCTTCCCATCCCTACTAGTGACTGGCTCGTGTCGGATCCTCACCCCACCCCCTCCCATCCCTACTGGTGACTGGCCCGTGCCAGATCCTCACCCCACCCCCTCCCATCCCTACTGGTGACTGGCGTGGCCCGTGCCGGATCCTCACCCCACCCCCTCCCATCCATACTGGTGACTGACCCGTGGAGGACCCTCACCCCACCCCCTCCCATCCCTACTGGTGACTGGCCCGTGCCGGACCCTCACCCCACTCCCTCCCATCCCTACTGGTGACAGGCCTGGCCCGTGCCGGATCCTCACCTCACCCCCTCCCATCCCTACTGGTGACTGGCGTGGCCCGTGCCGGATCCTCACCCCACCCCCTCCCATCCCTACTGGTGACTGGCCCGTGCCGGATCCTCACCCCACCCCCTCCCATCCATACTGGTGACTGGCCTGGCCCGTGGAGGACCCTCACCCCACCCCCTCCCATCCCTACTGGTGACTGGCCCGTGCCGGATCCTCACCCCACCCCCTCCCATCCCTACTGGTGACTGGCGTAGCCCGTGTCGGATCCTCACCCCACCCCCTCCCATCCCTACTGGTGACTGGCCCGTGCCGGACCCTCACCCCACTCCCTCCCATCCCTACTGGTGACTGGCCTGGCCCGTGCCGGATCCTCACCCCACCCCCTCCCATCCCTACTGGTGACTGGCCTGGCCCGTGCCGGATCCTCACCCCACCCCTCCAATCCCTATTGGTGACTGACCTGGCCCTACCAAGGATCCTCACCCCACCCCCTCCCATCCCTACTGGTGACTGGCCCGTGCCGGACCCTCACCCCCTCCCCTCCCATCCCTATTGGTGACTGGCCTGGCCCGTGGAGGACCCTCACCCCACCCCCTCCCATCCCTACTGGTGACTGGCCCGTACCGGACCCTCACCCACCCCCTCCCATCCATACTGGTGACTGGCCCGTGCCGGACCCTCACCCCACCCCCTTCCATCCCTACTGG
>JAXIVJ010015563.1:17500-31246 GCA_036785665.1 Chirona hameri | reverse complement strand
TCCCTGTCTTCTCACATATACCGGCATTGCATGCTTTTTCGATACAAAGTTTAGAAGTTTGTAAGACTGCCATTGTTTACCATTTCTCAACTTCAAAACAAGGATGTCCGAAATATCATCAAACTGCGTAAGTTTTCGGACATGCTGTATGTTTCAGACAAGATTCACGAAGCTTCTAGTTAAGAAATGCACCACACTGTTCAACCCACCGTCTGAGTTCAACTATTTGCGGAGCTGTTTCCGCAATTACTCGAGTTCCCCGAGAGAGTTTGGTGGCCACAGTCGTGTTTCCTTGTTACAGCTTGGCACCAACTGCTGCGCCCGGCGACAAATTGGCCATGATTTGGACTCAATTTTCCGCCTGTCGTCACTACTGCGCCGAAATTGTCGCTGTTGCGTCAGAGTTGTCACCACAGGGCGGTGGCAGCGCAGCACCATTCGACAGATGCTGACGGTGACGACGCACTCCACCAGGAAGGGAGCGATTCGCTAAAGTAGACTGAATGCGCTCTCACCGACACGAATTTATTTCCGGAGACGAAATCGCACGTCAGCGCCAGATGTGTATTTGAGAACGTTGCAAAGTCGTCACTTTTGTAATTAAATACCATACATAAATGTGCAAAGTGTTTGGTTTATTCACATTAATGAATGAATGAGTTACTCGGTGCTTAGATGTTTTCGCTGGAAGATCTTTTTTAAATCTTGCAACATCAAATATGTTGGTTATTTTTATGTTTAGATAATTATTCATGTCCGACTCCTTGCTCATGATTATTTCGCCATTGCAGTATGGTTTGGGTTGAGACATAGGTACACGACACCTTCTCCTTGATTTGTTTATATTGAATGCATTAATTGACAATGCGGTGCAGTTTTCCCACGCAGAGTAGGTATTACGCCATTGTTAAACACACCTACAAAACATTAAACAATGAACATACCGTTAGATCAGAAGCAATGAACATACCGTGCAATTTATGGCAAAACATCGCAGTATCACTCAACTTAAACTTATTAAAATAAATATTACATATTTTGAAAAGGTACTGACCATTCTGCTTCGACCTGATTGCTGTATGTACTATGTACCAATGGTTAAGCTCAAACCCACTCGGTGCCACAGAGTACAGAGGAAATCACAAAGAAGTCGAAGTCACTTCCACCTCCCTATGGCTAGCCTCACAAGTTACACACAGAACGGGAACACACCCTTTGTGTAGAGCGGTCGTCCGTTGAGACTGCGCTGCGGTCTGAAGTCACTACTCTCCAGCGGGTGGCCATGAGCGTCGAGCAGCTGCCGCATCTGCTCCAGCTCTATACTCAGCACCGGGAGCGGGGTAAGCAGTGCCGTCCACGTGACCACCTCCGAGCAGGGCGGCAACGAAGTGATCGATCCCTCGTACGTCACGAAGCGGTTTACGTTCCTCGGCATCAGCTGTCTCATGCTGGGCGGCGTGCTGATCTCCACTGACGTGGAGGCGTTCTTAATGTGCGCCAATGCCGGCGCCAGCATCCCGAGGCCCCGCTTCTTGAAGAGGCGCACGCCATCGTGCTCGAAGAAGACGATGATTCCCGCTAGGCCGTCAATATGCTTGATCGCCTCGGCGGTGCTGGAGTAGAGGATGTTGCGGCAACGGATGTGCAGTTCCACAGGGTACCGCATCCCGTTGACGCTGTGCTCGGAGCCGGAGGTGAGGTTGGCGCCCCAGTGCAGGTCGAGGCCGAAAGGGATGAACCTGCCGGGCAGGTGGCCGCCACTGACCTGCGGTAGTTGGTACCGGCCGACCGCCCACGCGATCTCTCCTTGTACGATGGCGCCCGTGTTCGTCAGGTTCATGCTGTAAGGGATCGCGCCAAAGTTGGTGAACTTGAGTGGCTCCCGGGTGGTCTGCCGGGTGTCGGCGCACATGTCCAGGTCGATGGGTGACTGGCGCAGGCCGGTGGTGTCGGGACACGGGTCGGTGCAGCGGGCGACCACAGCTAGCAGCGCCAGCAGCGCGGACGGACTCCAGCTCGACAGGCGGGACATGACGAAAGTGACGCTCCAGAGGCCGGCGCAGCCACCATTTGGGGTCGGAGCCGGCTGGCCCGTGCCTTGTCTCGGTTGGAGGGAACAACCCTGCCTTGTCTCGATTGAAACATAGGCTCCTGTCTTGTCTCGATCGGCAAGGTGGTTGTGGCTGGGGCCGGAGTTCAAACCAGTGTTTTGTCATGTGCTGCATGGTGTATTATGACGTGAAATTTCCTTTCACCGTCCCTACCCTCTTGAGGGTATGCGGTGAACTACTTTCGACGTCCCCACCCTCTCCTATGTGTGCCGCAAACTGTGGAGTCACTACTCCCAACATAGTCGCTAATGTGAATACCCGGGTCACCAGAACAATTCACGCTAGCCTTTTTTGTTCCGGAGTTATGATTACTTTTTTGTTCTTAGTTTTGACGAAAGAATAAACGACTTACAGGAACTAGGTCTTCAATGTTTTTGTTTTCGTAAATCATGTCGTTGGTAGGTGTTTGTATATCATTTCTAATTCTAGATGATTGAATGCCTAGGTATGCGCATACATAAATGCAGGGGCGTCGCCATGGAGGGGGAGAGGGGGGGTAAAGCGGGCCGTGTCAGCCATCCACCGATGTACGTCCGGCCGTCTTTGGGGGGAGGGGAGGGCAAATCACGGATTCAGGACCTTTTTTTGGGGGGGATCATGGCCCCTTGACATATGCATCGCTCTTTGCCCCCTGGATCCGCCCCTGGAGGGGAAACATATTTTAGCGAGTGTTCGTAGACATTTATTTTCGTGAATCTTATTCGCTATCGTCCAGTAAGCTAGAGCTCCCCTTCTATGACATAATTTCCAAAATCTACTTATCATGGATTGTATAGAGTTCTTAAGCCATAGAAAATATACCAATATATAAAATATACCTGCCATAGCACTCAATAGTATAAATGCCAACGGCTCACAGGGACTAAAGTCTAAAACTGATTGCTGTTTGAACAGAGCATTTGATGGATGTACCCATGACGTCACGTGATTCGCTGCCTTGGCTGAATTGTATCTAGGGCCTTGGAATGAATGGTGAATGAATGGATGAACTTGACATTCAATCATAGCAGAAGCCAATCTTGTGTACCAACTTTTAGCTGTCATATCATAATTGTATTTTCTACAAAGTAATTAAGTATCTACATCTTTAAGTACAAAGTACTTAAGTACTTTAAGCACTTTAAGTTTCATATCCTTTGGAACGAATTCAGCACACAACAAAATCAAGGAAGTCTGCTTTCTTGGGGGGGGGGGGGAAGGGGGACGACCACCTGATTTTTGAACGGGGGGGGGGGGGGGGGCGTCGGCGACGCCCAGTTTATAATGTTTTTTAGGCCATTTCCGAAAAAAAATTGTCTCTTTTGCTGCACCGGTTCCATTACGGATTCTAAGGAAATTTAACTTTGAAGTTTTCGCAATTTCGACCAATTAGTGCCGTTTCATCCGTGCACCTTTTTACGCCGCGCCTCCCCAAACCACTGTGTTCCAGCGCCGGCCGCCAGATGACACTATCGTATGCAATCTAGGAAATGCTAGAGCCTCTATCCTTTTGAATCTTCCTTTTAAAACCAACATATTTGAAGCAAAAAATGCTTCGAAACATTGGAAACCATGTATGATGCTGGTTTTAAGCTGTCCGGGAACTCCAGCTTTAAGCACAAAGTCGTTGTCGGCGTTGCCGGGTCGACTATTTTTGCATTTTGGCGATAGGAAAACTCTTAAGTTTGGTAGCCGGTATCCCAACCAAATATGATGATATTGGGATAATTATGGATGGTTTCAGTATCTATGAACACTCTTTTAATGTCAGCCATATTTATTTTCTACTTTCTGATGCATAGAACACCTCGGTAGAGCAATTCATTGATGCATATACAAAGACCAACTAATTTGACGATGTCAATTTTTTTGTCGGCCGTCAAAAGTGTGTATATGTTGCGCATATTAAGAAAACCTTGAAATATGAACCTATAAATGGGAAGAAAATGTTTCCAGAACTCTACCCAATCTTGCCCATAGATGGGCAAGATTGGGTGGAGCCGAGTGATGTGCGTTTTCCCTAACCATATCGCGAGTTTCGGAGTCAGATCAGATGACGTGCAGTATATGATATAGGTATAGCCAGATGGCTGGAGGCTCCAGTCATCGACATATGACATACATATCACATCGACATCGACATATGACATATGATACGACAAATGACATACGACGTATGTCGTACAACAAATACAACAACAAAAACAACAACAACAAAATACGAAGGATGGAATAGGACAGACACAAGGACGGATCCAGCCGGCGTTTTTTTTTTTTGGGGGGGGGGGGGGGGGGGGAGGGGCGTTTTTAGCGGACCTTACCTACCCCCAATTTCGAATTTCTTCCCGGATTTGGGCCACTTTATTTTGCAACCACACGATTTCAAATGTGTTTTTTTTAGGTTTTCGACCTTTTGGGATATAAAAAAGGAAAGATGTCAGCTTGCAGTTTGTATTATTTCGATATTGCCTTACACTGAGCAAAACTATGCCAACTTTCAGCTGTACCCAGGGGCGTCGCCGATAATTTTTGAGTCTGTGTGTGTGTGTGTGGGGGGGGGGGGGGGGGCGGCTGAAATGACGAAAAAATGTACCCAATTTGTTATGCGTGTATTTAAGCCTTTGCAGCATTTTTAATGTGGATTTGCATGTTATAGTAGGTAAGTACTTCTTAGTTAGCGCCGCGAATTTTTTACGGGTTTGCCTGATAAAACCCAGAAATATAGGCGGTGGGCCTTGCAGAGGATAAGCAACTAAAAATGCTATTCATTCAATTCAGCGTTACAATGAACCAAAGACGATGACTATGGCTTCGTTATGACGATGACTACCGATGTGACGCCGCGAAGCGTCGTACAAAACAAAGGTCCTGGAAGAAAACAAAATTAACCAGACCGTGAGTGGAGCCAAGACCTCTTTTCCTGGTTGCACATCTCGGTATGATGAAAAATATTGAAATGCATGTGGTTTTTCATATACATTCGCATCGGAAAGTAAATCACGATGACCTGTGGTAGTCAGCGCTCAATAGTACATATGATAATAATAACTGTATACATATGTACCGAACTGTAACTAACAACTGGTAACGGTGCAAATGGTTTGAAAGCAGCAAGAGGCAGAACGACTTTTCCGCACATAAATGGTCCCTGTGGATCTGGAGCAACCTGGGGGAGATGGCTTGGGGAGATAGTCCTGGCCTGGTCCCCACTATTAGCTCTTCGGGCCAGCAAGTTGGGCACCGCTGGAGCAGCTTCCGGGTGCCGATGTCCGCGTCTTTGCGTTCGCGTCGCCTTTTTCGGAACTCGGCAGACTAGCTAAACATGTAGCCCACTTTAAAGTTAATATTGTATGAAGAGAGTTGGCCCTGAGGCCAGCAATTACCGCCAGGAGAGCCTCTGTGAGACACTTAATGGAATTAATTTTCCCATTTTCCAAATGTGTATATGCAATTGCGAAACTTGTCATGCCGCGAAGCGGCACGATCTTTTTTTTTTGTTTACAGTTTTTGACTGTGGCTAGCTGGATTTTGACTGCTGCAATTTTGGGATGCCCAGTACCGTTCTAAAAATGCAAATATAGCATGTATTAAACTTCACGTCTTTGGGGGAGGAGGGGGGGGGGGGGTCAAAACATAGTTTGTCCCCCCTTGAACAGGGTTGGGGGGGGGGCATGTCCCCGTTCGTCCCCCCCTGGATCTGCCCTGGGACAGACAGCGATGTCGATTTTTCCAAATTATTGGGGGGGGGGGGGGGGGGGCGAACAGGGACGGGTCTAAAGGGGCCTATATCAGCACCACGGTTTTACCACAAACGACTGAAATCGGCCAAAAGTAACACATTTAATTATTGTAAAAGAAAATGTCAGGAACAGGTACAACAAGTTTGTTTTTAATCAGTTAGAAACCCCCGCCCCGGTAGGGTGATGGATCCCCTCTCGGTTTTCTGGAATAACTCGCGTAGTTTCCAACCGATTTTGATGCAACGTTCAGTACCCTACTTTTGAACAAGTTCCCACATACCCTGAAATTGTGAATTTCTAAGCTCCACATGACCCGTGATCTATGACTTGTTTATCAAGGTCATGTCAGGCGCAACTGGCGTCCCGCAGTATCGATGCTTGTAACTTGTGCAGTTTTCGAGTGTTTGTTGTTCAGGAGCATATGCAAAGGTGTTTCCAGGTGACAGTTGTGATTTCCACTGAGATTGTGACCTCGATGGACCTTTTCAGAGGTCAATTGAGATCATTGACCTCCGATGAACTCAGATTACTTTTTTGGGCTTCTGACGGTTTCTAGGACATTTTGTGACGCTGATTTCAAATTTGGGATCCATTTTACATAATTATATGTTCCACTGGGGTCATGCGCTTCCACAGGTCAACCGAAGTCACTGACCTCAGATGACCTGACATGACCTTTTTGGAATTTGGCAGTTTTTAGGACATTTTGTGACGCTGATTACGAATTTGGCACTCCTTAAGCATTGCGATATGCTCATTCACGATTCTAGCTCGATACAATTAAATTTGTACGCATTTACAATTTTGATGACTTTTGGGTCATTGAAATGACCTCAGAGGTCACCTAATGACCTAAGACATTAACATCGGGTATCAGAGGCTTCCTATTGTCACAAGCAACACGATCGTCTCTGCCGCGAAGCTCTAGCTAAAGTAGGGGCGAAACTATAAGGGGGGGGGGGGGGTCGCACCAACCCCCTTACCCGAACATGTAGTGATTTTGCCCTACCCGGGCGAGGGTTAACGCAAAAATAAAGTCACACGAGTTTTGGCCTTGTGTTGGACGCTGCCTCAAACCAAAGTTTTGGCCAGCATCCGACCGACCAATTGCTTTCAGAATGGCCGAGAATCTCAGAATCTCAAACTGGCACAGGGCCCTCTCGGGCCTGACAACGGCTCTCTTGGATAAGCCTAGGGAATTATCAGGTATTGCAAAGGCCCTCTCAGACTCCTTATCTCAGGCCTCGTAAGGACCCTCTCAGACTAGCATATAGGTAAAGCCTTTCAACACCTGGCAAGGGGCCTCTCAGGTCGATCGATGATCCTTTCAAAGAAGCGGATGTTCATTGTTCCTCTCTTACCGACTTAACCCTTATGAAAATAGACCAGAATTTGTCCTCCGCTCTGTATGACTGATATCCCCTTTACTAACACAGTGAATTAATCCATCCTCATCCTGTCCTGGATGAGGATGAGAGTGAGTTAATCCATCCTCATCCTGTCCTGGATGAGGATGAGAGTGAATTAATCCATCCTCATCCTGTCCTGGATGAGGATGAAAGTGAATTAATCCATCCTCATCCTGTCCTGGATGAGGATGAGAGTGAATTAATCCATCCTCATCCTGTCCTGGATGAGGATGAGAGTGAATTAATCCATCCTCATCCTGTCCTGGATGAGGATGAGAGTGAATGAATCCATCCTCATCCTGTCCTGGATGAGGATGAGAGTGAATTAATCTATCCTCATCCTGTCCTGGATGAGGATGAGAGTGAATGAATCCATCCTCATCCTGTCCTGGATGAGGATGAGAGTGAATGAATCCATCCTCATCCTGTCCTGGATGAGGATGAGAGTGAATGAATCCATCCTCATCCTGTCCTGGATGAGGATGAGAGTGAATTAATCCATCCTCATCCTGTCCTGGATGAGGATGAGTGAATGCATCCATCCTCATCCTGTCCTGGATGAGGATGAGTGAATTAATCCATCCTCATCCTGTCCTGGATGAGGATGAGTGAGGATGATATCCTGGAACGTAGTTGGGGGGCAGTCATTTGCTGTTTTCAACAATGACTACTTTCCGCCTTCTTTTATGTTATCACAATAACACCCAAACTACCTCTCTTCATATGCTTTTCTATGTTTGCTTCCATTTCTTAGCTGGGAGTGCCGCGACATTGTCTTTTTTGTTCTCTGGTGTTAACGTAAGGTGTCGTGCGTCGTTGGGATCGAGGGCGGGGGCACTCCTGGTCATCTATTAATGGGTGGCGGTTATAAAAAAACGCCATTGACTGGGGGATGCGTTTAACGCCCCCCCCTGATGAATTTTCGTAAGAGCTCAAAAACCAATAGCGCTATCAACGTGAAACTACGTATACCTTCTTCTGAATTACGTTTACGTCTTCACTCTTCTGTGAACAAATAAAGCAATTTCGCCAAACAAAAATTGAGTTATAGCGAATTGAGTGACGTCACTACATACGAGTTTTACACCAAAATCAGCTAAAATGTAACAGCCCGTACAAATGACATATTTTGAGAAACATGCAATCCAAAAACGTCAAAATATAGTAAATGGCAAGGGCTACAACATGATTGTCTCGGATTTTCAACAATTGTGTTTATTTACCCCACAAAATCAACAACAAAACATTTGGGGGGGGGGAATGGCCACAAAATCAAATTTTTAAAGGATATTAAAAAAAAGACGGAATATATCGCAGAGAACCACATATGGGAAACTAACATACCAAATTTCAGAATGATGTCACCATTTGTGACTGACTTATGGCATCTAAAGTATGGATAACTCATGACGTCAAATTTAAAATTAAGTTTTTGGCTTGTATTGACCAGATACAGACAAATCAATGGCACCACTGCATTTCTGAGACAAACCTGGTCTATTGACATGCCTTTTTTAGATTTATCAATTCAAAGGTTTGACCTTCAGTGACCTGAACTTGACCTGAACTTGACATTAACTTCACGTAAATGACGTCAGGTAGTAAAATAACTATCACAATCGAATTATACGTGAAAAATAACTCCTAAAACATGTGTTGCATGACTTTCGTAGATATTTTGAGCATAGTGACCCCTTGTGACCTGACCTTGACCTTGATCTTGGCCAAAAATCTCGCTTTAGCTCATGCGGGATGTTTATCATACCTTTGGAAGCACTTTGGGTGATCATGGTCGTAATCGAAAACTTGGGATGGAAAGTATGGCCCATAAACTCAAATACGTCGATTTTGACCTTTGACCTGCCCGTGACCTGACATTTGACCTCACTTAACATTTTTAAGTATACTTTAGATTTGTCATATTGAGAACTTTTGATTGCCGCCTTGCTGCGTCTCGCTGCAATTATTGGTTCGGAAGATAACCAGGGGGCGTTCAATGCCCCCCCCCCCCCCCCAGTCAATGGCGTTCTGCTGAGACCCCAGTCAATGCCGGGTTAACCCTCGCCAGTGCAGGGGGTTGATGCCACCCCCCTCGGTTTTGCAGGAATAACTCGCGTAAATATCAACCAATTGGAATGAAACTTTCAGTACCCTATTTTTGAACAATTTGACACATAGTCTGAATTTTTAAGTTGTAGGTCACATGACCCGTGACCTTTGACCTGTTTTTTCAAGGTCATGTCAGGTGCAACGGGCGTCTCGTAGTATTGATCCTTGTAACTTGTGCAGTTTCATAGTGTTTGCTGTTCCTGAGCACATGCACAGGTGTGTCCAGGTGAAAGTTGTGGTTTCCATTGAGATTGTGACCTCGATTGACCTTTTCAGAGGTCAACCGAGGTCACTGACCTCAAATGACCTGACATGACCTGACATGACCTTTTTGGAATTTGGCAGTTTCTAGGATATTTTGTGACGCTGATTTCAAATTTGGCACCCATTTAGCAAAATTATATGCTCATTGGCGATTCTAGCTCGATTAAATTCAATTTATAAGCATTTACAATTTGGTTGAATTTTGGGTCCGCAGAGGTCACCTAATGATCTAGGACCTTACAATCGGATATCAATGGCTTCCTCTCGTGACAAGCAACATGCTCGGTTTTGAATCGAAGATCTAGCCTAATTAGGGGTGAAACGCTAAGGGGATTGTACTCCCCCCCTGCCCGGTCATGCACTGATTGGACGCTGCACGGACGAGGGTTAAAGTGCTCAGGCCGGAAAAGCGCCCTTTTAAATCGATTGAGGGTCGAAAAAAGGTCCTCTCAAAGTGGTAAACGGTCATCTTAGGTCGGCATGGGGCCCTCCGAGGCTTTGGAAAGGTTCTTCGCTTCGGCGTGTATAATCGTTTTCGTTATGCCAGAACAGCAAAGAAGCTGCTTTGGAGGGGCCAAAGCCCAGTCACACAATTCTAAAACATCATCGGATTTCGGTTTTCCATGCATGAACAGGTGATTTAAAACAAATTTCCTTTCGTAAAAATTGCGTAAATTTGCATTTAAATTAGGAAATGCGCCATTTTTGGCCGACTTCACGCGATTTGGGAGGCTGGCCCTTCGGGCTCCTTGGATACGTCAGTGGCCATACAACATTGGGGGGGGGGGGGGCGAGAGCACCTTTTGGGGTCGAACTCAACATTAGAGGGGGGGGGGGGGGAGCGAGGGCCACGCCAAAAGTATATAAATCGACACCTATGCCTGTACCTATATATCAAGTACTCAAAGAGCGAAAAGTATTGGGGCCCTGCGAGCACGTCATTGGGGGGGGGGGGGGGGGAAGGACACCATTGGAGGACAAACTCAACATTGGGAGGGGGTAAGGGCCACCCCAAAAGTACATAAATCGACACCTATGAGGACAGATGACATAAGACAGGTGAAGCTGACAGATCGCATAGAGATGGAGGATCCGTGCATGTACACGGGCGATGTATATGTATTATGTATATACAAGCGTGAACAAATTACCTACGGAAGACAGACTACATAGACAAACAGCCGGCGATCGACCTGGTAACTAACAGCGTCTCTTGTCCGGTACACAGGCTGCAGCATAATGTATGTAGTATGTCTCGTATGTCGCATTAACATCCCCCATTATGTGACCATTATCCCCCATTATGTGACCGCTGTAGTGGCGATATACTAGCGGCTCGTGACGAATCCCCGCGTGGGAGGCCGAAGGCATTGTACCTATACTTGTCGCCCAATTACCTCGTGGTGATTCTGTCCCGTTTTATTGCGCCAGGTATCTGTCTTGTCTCCATCTCGTGCTCCATCTGGATTTATTTTATGCTTTCTTGAAGTCAAATTCATTTGATTCATCATTCGCCTAAGCCACCCCGACTAACTGGCGCTGGAACCTGGGTGAGACCGAACAGCAACAAGCCTTATAATTCTTTCTATTCTAATTATAATTATAATTATAATTATAATTATAATTATAATTATAATTATAATTAATAATAATAAATTAATTATAATTCACGTATAATTCTTAGCTGGGAGGACTCACTGGGTTCCAGCAAAGACCTTCTGCTTGCCTAGACCATGATCTGCCTTGCCCAACCTTTGTATGAATGAAAGTGTATCCTGCCTCACTGTCTGACAAACCTTTCTTGATATCAACGAGATCGGGGCAGCAGACAGTGAGGCAAACACTTGCGATCCTTACTAACCCGGTTGCGTGTGTGCGAATGTGAGAATGTATGATTACCAGGGGTCGTAGCTGGGGGGGGGGGGGGGGGCAGTCTCTTGCTGACTTCAGCAGATACTATTTTCTGCCTTCTTATTTTTTACCACAGCTAACACACCACCGCCCACCTCTCTTCATTTGCTTTTTTATTTGTTCTTCCATTTCTTAGCTGGGAGTGCCGCGACATTTTCTCTTTTGTTTTCCGGTGTTCACGTACGGTGATGTGCGTCGTTGGGATAGAGGGTGGGGGCACTCCTGGTCACCTGTTCAGGGGCATAGCAGACAAAACATCTGCTGTATTCATTGGAACTCTGTATGATTGTGTTTTGTCTCTTTCTTTTCTTGTTTATCCTCTTTAACCCTATTCCCTGCGGGGTGGCAGATTCTGCCCCTCCCGGTGCCTTTTCTCTTGCCGCTTCTGAACCGCTAGGCCTAGCGTCCTGAAACTGTTTGACTTTTCCCAAAATTGAATGGTGCGTGTTGTCAAAATGTTGAAAAAATCGGTCCTGCAGAGGCGGTTCCAGGCTCCTGTTTTGGGGAGGGTATTACGAATGCGGTTCTGCGGCGCATACTTCCTTCGTAGTTTGCAGTGACATGCGTCAGAAACAATTTCAATGCAATATGCATCATAGATACTGGGATTGTACATATTTTTTGGGAAGAGGCGCACTCAGAATAAAACAAAAATGGGAGGCGATACCCACCCTCAAATTAGGTCCAACTTCAAATTAGTAAGATGATAAAACCGTTACGTGCATGGTACCCCCATGTTTTTAGCCTGGATCCGCCTATGCGCAATATATCAAATTTAACAAATTATAGCAGATAATTCCCATATGTGACGTTCATGTCGTCTTAAACAATCACGAACAGCACATATTTTTTCTTCTGAAAATCCCCCCATTTTACATTCCCTGAATACGCCTATTATTTTTTGTTGTTGTCTTTTGATATATTAAAGACCAGTACATTTGAAGCTCAAAAACGTTTTGGGTATGGAAATTGGTCGAGCCACATGGCCGCAATGACCTTTAAAAAAAAAACACCCAAAATTTTCGCATTTTTTGCCCCCTGGCCCCCCATTTTTGAACAGAACAAATATTTCTGGGTCCAAAAAGATCTTGTCATGACGAATCGAATGGCGTTTTCCCCATCGAAATCGACCAAGCTGTTCTCGAGATACCTGGGGTGGGGGGGGGGGGGGCAGAATCTGCCCCCCCCCGCAGGTTAACGTAATTCTGGGCTCCCGCAGGGAATAGGGTTAAGCTATCGCCTTTTTTTGCTCCATCCCGGCTTTCTTTGCGAGATGACAAATCGTGACTATGTCACGTGACTATGCCACGTGACGTCTGTCACGTGACAGCGAGGTAATACTATCAGGTCACGTGACGCGCCTTCATGTGTGTCACCTGTTGCTGCGCATAGCGACTAGCGAGTAGCGTGCCGTCCGGAGGAAGGAAGTTCCAGGCTTCCGGAGGAAGTCCCTTGTGTGGGTGTATTGTAAGAGCTCGCACGCGCGCGGGTGTGCGTTTCTGTGGTGTGCGTGCTTACGTGCGACTGCAGAGGAAGAGGAGGAATGTTGACATCTTTCAGTTTCAGACGGGAAGCCTTTGGTCGTGTGGGGCATTTGTGAATCAGTTAGTAGATTTGTTGAGTTCGTTTTAGGGAAGTGACGTAAGAATTCTGAGCTTGAGTTCAAGAGTTGCCATTCCTTTCCTCTAATAGCAGATAATTCATTAATGGGTTTTATTTGGTCATAATTAAAAAGTGATGACAGAATAAGGTGACAAAGTACATTTTGCATTGATGGACCATTAAAACTTACACTACTCAATTCACTAGTAGCAGTAGTAGAACATGGGCTTACGCGTACAGACCTGTTTTAATCACTAATTGAGCACCCTGTCCTTAAAGCGAGTGCCACTGTTGCTCATCCATCCGTCATTTCCTCAGGACGGGACCCGTCACAGCCTGCCTGCCTGCCTGGCCGAGCCTCATCCATCCGTCATTTCCTCAGGACGGGACCCGTCACAGCCTGCCTGCCTGCCTGGCCGAGCCTCAGCCATCCGTCCTTTCCTCAGGACGGGATCCGCCACAGCCTGCCTGCCTGCCTGCCTGGCCGAGCCAGCGATGGTGTTCACGGATGAGTTGGCCCTCTTCGTCGTTCCATTATCAACACTATGACGCCGTACTCCTCTTCGCCGCCACGAACACCGTCCTCTGCTGAGAGCGTCTTCCAGATCGGAGTTCTCGCTG
>JAXIVJ010015563.1:0-12500 GCA_036785665.1 Chirona hameri | reverse complement strand
ATCGGAATAATCAATGTGACCAGATTCGGCAATTGCCCTTATTCCACTGTAAATGACGATCTAAATATTGATTCCACGACGCACGACCACAGCGTGAAATACATTTTTAGATCGGTCGTCAGCCGGCTAATCCAATTTTAGATCGTGAAGTCAGGTGGCGAATACAAATTTAGCTCGCCGAGGCTGCTGCGAGTGCCGAAATTGAGATCGCCGACCCTTACTTTGGCTATATCTGCCAAAGTAGGGATCTGATGATACAAGTACAAGAAAATATGATGGCGCGATTCGTGCAGTTTCAACCGAAAAAAAGCCAGGGGTGGTGTTTGAAGGTGTGAATGTCAGGAAAAGAATCAATTTTTAGATCGGATCTCCTCATAAGGAAACTGCACGAATCGCGCCATCATATTTTCTTGTACTTGTATCATCAGATCCCTACTTTGGCAGATAAAGCCAAAGTAAGGGCCGGCGATCTCAATTTCGTCACTCGCAGCAGTCTCAGCGAGCTAAATTTTGATTCGCCACCTGACTTCACGATCTAAAATTGGATTAGCCGGCTGACGACCGATCTAAAAATGTATTTCACGCTGTGGTCGTTGTGTCGTGGAATCAATATTTAGATCGTCATTTACAGTGGAATAAGGGCAATTGCCGAATCTGGTCACATTGATTATTCCGATATATTGATGGACATGTTCTCCAAAACTGTTTAACCCTCCGAGTATGCGTATGTTGCTCCGAATTGGCCTAATGACATAGACCTCATAGTTTGATACAAGGGCGGATCCAGCCGGCCGTTTTGGGGGGGGGGGGGGGCAAACCGTTTTTTTTAGCGGACCTTACCTACCCCCAATTTCGAATTTCTTCCCGGATTTGGGCCACTTTATTTTGCAACCACACGATTTCGATTTTTTCCCCATTTTTTTTTTAGGTTTTCGACCTTTTGGGATATCGAAAAAGGAAAGATGTCAGCTTGCAGTTTGTATTGTTCTGACATTGCCTTACACTGATAAAACTATGTCAATTGTCAGCTGTACCCAGGGGCGTCGCCGATAATTTTTGAGTGGGGGGGTCGGCTGAAATGACGACAAAAAATGTACCCCAATTTGTTATGCGTGTATTTAAACCTTTGCAACATTTGTAATGTGGATTTGCATGTTATAGTAGGTACTTGTTATTTAGCGCCGCGAAGCAGCGCGATTTGTTTTTTGCTCGGGTTTGCCTGATAAAACCCAGAAACATAGGCATTTTTAGCTTCTTAGCCTTGTAGAGGATAATAAGCTAAAAATGTTATTCATTCAATTCAGCGTTACGACGAAACGAAGACGATGACGATGGCTTCGTTATGACGATGGCCACTGATGTGACGCCGCGAAGCGGCGTGAACATTTTAATTTTAGGTCGTGGAAAACGCATTTTTAATATTGGAACCAGCCCGTGAGTGGAGCCAAGCCTCAGGTAACCCCTTTTCCTGGTTGCATATCTCGGTATGATGCAAAATGTTGAAATGAAGGTAGTTTTTCATATACATTAGCCTCGGATAGTAAATCACGATGGTCGGTGGCAGTCTGCGCTCAATAGTACATATGATAATAATAACTGTAGTCTGTATACACACCTATGTACCGAACTGTAACAAACAACTGGTAACGGTGCAAATGGTTTCAAAGTAGCAAGAGGCAGACCGACATTTCCGCGCATAAATGGTCCCTGTGGATCTGGAGGAGCCTGGGGGAGATGGCTTGGGGAGATAGTCCTGGCCTGGTCCCCACTATTAGCTCTTCGGGCCAACAAGTTGGGCACCGCTGGAACAGCTTCCGGTTGCCGAAGTCCGCGTCTTTGCGTTCGCGTCGCCTTTTTCGGAACTCGGCAGACAAGCTAAACATGTAGCCCGCTTTAAAGATAATATTTTATGAAGAGAGTTGGCCCTGGGGCCAGCAATTACCGCCAAGGAGAGCCTCTGCAAGACACTTAATGGAATTAATTTTCCAAATTTGTATATGCAATTGCGAAACTTGTGTCATGCCGCGAAGCGGCGCGAAATTTTTCAGTTTTTGACTGAGGCTAGCTTGATTTTGACTGCTGCAATTTTGGGATGCCCAGTACCGTTCTAAAAACGCAAATATAGCATGCATTAAATTTCACGTCTTGGGGGGGGGGGGGCAAAACATAGTTTGGCCCCCCCTTAAACAGGTTTGGGGGGCGGGGGGGGGGGCATGGCCCCGTTCGCCCCCCCCCCTGGATCCGCCCTCGGTCGTGGGTCTAGTTATTCCTTCGTCGACGACGAAATAATTATTTATGAACGTGTTCATTTTTTTTTCTTAAAATTTCACAGAACACGGAATTTTATTGTTTTTTATATGCGTTGAGGCTCATATTACAGTTATTTATATATATTTTTTATTTTGTTTTGGGGGGGGGGGGGGGGGGGGGGGGGGGGGGCAAAAGACATGTTGGCCCCCCCTTCCAGGCTTTTGGGGGGGCATGGCCGGATTGCCCCCCCTGGATCCGCCAGTGGTTTGATACTGCATGTATGTATGATATTTTGAACGGGATAACGCTGTACGTAAAAACATGTGGTTTTATCAAACCTACCACTAATTTCGTGGAGCCATGCACGTTATCATCGACTCATCCATCGGTTCGGTATTCGCTTAGGACTCGAGGTAAGGTCGCTTGACTGCACTCTCAGATTTATGGTGATACCTGAAAGGCACAGTCTATGTATATCTGGTACATATTGCACGTCTTTGACATACAAACATTCTACGAAATATCTGCTGCATGTAGAATATACTGTTCTGTTTTCCGTCGACTACTCACCATGCCTGAATCCACATATCACCTAAAAAAACACGCTCACCACCTGCCAACGGTCTCACAGCACTCACACCACACTTGTTTGTGCACACACGCACACTGACCCGACTGACATACAGCGTCACCCCTCCCCGGGTGTGACCCTTGAACTCGCAGAGGCGCCAGCTGACTGGACAGATAACGGCAGAGGGTTTCCGCTTCCGACTGCTGGACCTTGTTCACGGTCCCCTGCGGTTCGGCGGTCACCAGCAGGCAGACTTGTGAAATGGTGAATCAACGGACTCGGCTTACTCCCTTCTTGGTGTCCAACCGTCGGGTCCATTCGGTCCATTATAACGGCCAGGGCTCGCTGCCAAATACATGTAATCCAAATTACATGTATTTGGATATGTTTAACTACGTTTCGTTAAAAAGCTAGGTATTATAAACCTAGTACATAATCTGGGTATGTTCTGAAGTGCAGAATATACCCAGTTTATGACCAAACTTGCATCTCAGTCGAAGCACGCAGCGGCAGCGAACCCCGATCGTTATCAGGACCGGCGGGCTGACCCCAAGACGGGGACAAGCCCAGTCCGTTGATTCACCATTTTACAAACCTGCCAGCAAGCTCTAAGCCCCGCCCTTTTGATCATGCGTCATCACAGGCAGGCGTCTTTGAACACTGAATGCCGCGATGCGCCACTTAACATGACATTTCATCCTGCGGTCGCTTCGTACCGACCGCCGGAACCGCAGCCGACCACAGCCGTGTGACGTCATACCTTTCGCCCCATCTCCACTTTCCGTTATTCCCACTGCTGCCGACCGCCGAACCGCAGCCAACCGCAGGGGTCGTGAACATGCCTCTGTTTTGTCTGGGTGCTGCGTCGCGCTTTGGTTTGATTTATATTTTCCCCAACTGACTAACCATCGCCAGTGCAGGGGGTAGATGTCACACCCCCTCGGTTTTTCCGGACTAACTCGCGTAAATATCAACTGATTGCGATGAAACTTTCAGTAACCTACTTGTGAACAATTTGACACATATTCTGAAATTTTTAAGTTGTAGGTCACATGACCCGTGACCTTTGACCTGTTTTTCAAGATCATGGCAGGCGCAACTGGCGTCCCGTAGTATTGATCCTTGTAACTTGTGCAGTTTCATAGTGTTTGTTGTTCAGGAGCATATGCACAGGTGTTTCCAGGTGACAGTTGTGGTTTCTTCTGAGATTGTGACCCTCGATTGACCTTTTCAGAGGTCAACTGAGGTCACTGACCTCCGATGACCTCATATTACTTGTTTGGCTTCTGGCAGTTTCTAGGACATTTTGTGACGCTGATTTCAAATATGGGATCCATTTTACACAATTATATGTTCCACTGGGGTCATGCGCCCCAACAGGTCAACCGAGGTCACTGATCTCAAATGACCTGACATGACCTAACATGACCTTTTTGGAATTTGGCAGTTTCTAGGACATTTTGTGACGCTAATTTCAAATGTGGCACCCATTTAGCATAATTATATGCTCATTCGCGATTCTAGCTCGATTTAAATTCAATTTATACGCATTTACAATTTGGTTGAATTTTGGGTCATTGACATGACCTCAGAGGTCACCTAATGAGCTATAACCTTAAAATCGGATATCAATGGCTTCCTCTTGTGACAAGCAACACGCTCGTTTTTTAATCGAAGCTCTATCCAATTAGGGGCGAAACGATAGGGGGGTCGTACCCCCCTTGAAACGGTCACGCACTGATCGGACGCTGCACGGGCGAGGTTAAAACGATGCATTAATTCAGAAATGGCTCTTGCATTGTTACAAAATAAACAGGGAACATAGAAGGCAGCTTTTAATCTGCTGTTGGAGACCATCGAAAGTTGGGTCGCCTGACTTGATCGAAGGGTCAGCTGTCAAACTTGACCGCAGTCTGGTTCAAGCCAAACTACAACTGTTACTAGTGGCATCTATGTATGTACGACAAGGGTATTTGCAGCCCGCAGCCAGCTCTCACTCAGTCGCTTGCATGCCCCCTGCCCTACACAGTTTGCACCTTAGTACGCCTCTGTCATCGGTCGATCCGGCCGAGTGCCACCTCCCGGGCAGTTCGTGATCACCGAACGGCCGTGGTCAGCGCGGGGCGGCAGTTGGTGAGTGATTCGCATCTTTACTCAAAGAACGTCTTCGGTTTGCCGTTTAGACTACCTCCGTAGCGACGGTGATTTTTAGCGAATACTATCTCATTAAACTCGCAAAAACAATGGATAACTCTGATTTGGCTGATCTGCACGAGAAACATTTGACCTTTTCTAACTTCCAACCTAATGATTGAAAGGACTCTGTCGGACGCGTCCGCTGTTATCAGTGTTTCTACTACACCGTCTTCACCAGCGCGAAATTTGTGCAGTTTATTAATCGCGCACAGCTTTAAACATGTAACCCACGTGGGTTAGATAGTTAAATAGTATCCTGGCCATAATATCCACTCTCTCACCCCCTCAGCTACAGCCGACACACCACTTAACGGCCCGGGTCAAGTCAAGGTCAGCGCCAGTCAGCTGACTGGGTCGGGTCAAGGTCAACCGTATCCACACGGGCTGGATCAGCTGAAAACTTCACGGTGATGTACCCGATAGCAGATCTAACGGTCACTGACCAGTGACCGGTTGACCACGCATTTTGACTAAGCGTTCATTTTAAGATAAACATGTTTGTTTGCAGCTTGCTTCTTAGCTCACCCCGCACTAGGTACTAATCGCGCACGCTTGTTATAGTTCTGTTCATCGTTAAATGTCCACACAGTGATATTGTCTCCACGTGTTACACGGAGTAGCAAAGCGATGCATTTCCGATACACGTAAGGCGAGAGGTATATCATTAAAGGCTGCCATATAAAGTAAACCACACACAGAGAGTGCACGCTTCATATAAGTATCTAACGTCAAATAAATTAGCATGTGCATTGCATGCACACTATCATCTCAAATAAATATGTGTTGATTGTGTCATTATCAGATAACTCTCATGCTGTTTTCAACTCTCAGTTTATAATTTCTTGGTATGAATCAGTCATAAATGTTCCCATTTTAGTGCAAAACGATTTGCCACTGAGACCCTATCCGTACAAATCACTCCACATCATGTCACATCTGTCTTAACCCTATTTGTAACAGGGGGGGGGGGGGGGGGGGGGGGGGGAGGGAGGGGGATTAGAGGGGGGGGGGGATTCCGCCCCCTCATGTTTTCGCAGATATCTCCAGAACGGCTAGGAGCAGGGTCCATGAAATTTTGGGAAATTCGATATTCACTGTTTCATCCTAACTTCATCGTTTACGGTGATTTAAGCAAGTGCAAATTAGTTGATGTTAATGAAATATCATAACAATGTCATGGCCCATAGGCGGTTTCAGGAGCTTGAAAAGGGGAGGTTTCTAGGAAGTATTCAATGCTTGGCGGAAAGCCAATAGAGCAATGTAAGGGGCATTTATAGCTATCAAGATGTAAAAGATAGATTCTCTTTCCATTATTTGCATAATTTTCTTGTATGTATGTATGTATGTATGTATTCGTAAAAATCTCCACATCGTGGCTCTTCCGATTTCAGAGTCAATACAGTAAACACAATTATAAAAGCACAATCAATAAACACGTTTAAAATAACTACACTCCATCACCCTTTAGCCATCTCAGTACACCCGCGTGAAAAAGACCGGGCGACTCGACTATCCTAAGCTGAGCTGGTAGACGGTTCCAGGCGGTGGTGGCCCGACATAGAATGATCGGCGAGCGAGCTCCGTGCGCACGCGTGGAGTTTGCAGCATCATGCTCTCTGATCCCCGCGTGGTCCGGTCGGATACGTTTGCACGAGGCAACACAAGTGCGCGCAGATGGTCAGGCGACTTCGGCGACCTCAGTATCTGGTCGAGTACCACCAAGTCACGTTCAGTCAGCAGCTCTTCTACTTTAAACCACCCAAGTGACTTTAGAGAGGGCGAAATGTGTTGTGACCTTTTCAGTCCTGTGATGATTCTGGCACCAAAATTTAAAGCCTTCTGTATCCTATACTTTTGAGTTTTGAGCAGCTTCCCCACACAGTCAGGCAGTATATGATGTGGGGATGAACAAGCCCTTCGATTATGGTCTGTTTTGTCTCGGGTGGTAATTGATGGTTCAGCTTCGCCAATCCCACCAGTATACTGTAGCAACGCCTGACGATGGCAGATACTTGGAGTTCCCAATTTAAACCAGAGTCTAATATTACCCCGAGGACTTTAACAGAAGAAGAAGGTCTGATGTTTGCGATCCAAAACGTATTTAAAAACTTTCGTCAATGGAAAGTCGCTTAGATTTCACAACCAAAAGATCTGTTTTAGTGGGATTAATTTTGAGACGATTTTGCGTAAACCAATTTAGGGCAGTGTCCAGCGTGGTCTCCACTCTGACACGGAGGTCACCAACGTTAGCCGGAGTATCTTGCGTATGCAACTCTATATTCTTACATATAGAGTTGCAGGGGCGTGTTCAGGCACATGAAAAGGGGGTGACTGGCATGGTGATGACGATATTCCAGCGATTACGGCGCAATAGACGGCTATTGTATAATGATATATGCACATATGAGGACAGGAGAGGGAATGACGTCATTTTTTTTTGCAAGGGCGCGCTCAGGAATGGAAGAAAGTGGCCCCATGGCAAGAAACTAAGATGCATGGGCTACAATGACATAACATACTGCCGTTTTCGGATGAAACATGCACCGCAGGGTACTCTACGAACGATTATAAGATAACAGGCGAGTCCAGGAGGGTAAAAAGGGGGTAGCAATGTGAATTGAAGTTGTAAGTGAAATAGTCACTGTTGACTAGTTAGTATCATAATAGCGGATAATATACCCATCAAAAGGTCTTGCGCCTCCCCAGTTTTGATCCTGGATACGCCTATGATGAAGTACAACATGCAAAAAGGAACTATATACAATCAGTAACGTATTTATAGTGATGGGTACCAAATTGCCTGCGGTTAATATTTTTGTCCTATTTGACCTCTTTTTTTCTCACTAACCTGGTACCGGCCTATGGCAGAAAATACGTTTTATAACTGTTTTGTCTAATGTTACAATAACACACGACTGTATTTATTTTATAAAAAACATCAAAAAATGGTTTTATTACGGATTTACTTCACCCCCATATTGAGTGACCTGCACACGCCTATGATTTTTGAATTTTCATAAACCACCGCCATATTTCAATTTCCAATTCAATCTTTATCGATCCCCATTGGTTGCATTAAATCGGTTGATAAACATGACAGCTGCGTTGAATCACAAATACCTCTAAAATTTGTAGTTTTTGCCCCCTGTTGCCCCCTATAAAAAAAAATCCGATTTTATTTTTATGTTTTAGAAATGTAGATCGTGTTGAGGGGAATCAAACGTCGTTTGATTTTTATTTTAATCGGACCGGTAGATCTCGATTTCTCCGGGGGGGAGGAATCCGCCCCCCCCCCCTGTTACAAATAGGGGTAGCCAGGAGCCTGTTACAAATAGGGTTAAATGGTTGTAGCGTATGCGCTGGCACGTCTCACACACGCATCTGAGCTAAGTTTGGTTCTGCTAAATCCCCGCTGCTCCTTATCATTAGTTCTCGGTAATGATTTAGTCGGGTAAATCCCCGAGGGCTGTCAGCGGATACTTTCCTAATCAGGCCATTAGACCGTGGTCTGCCATTCTTATCGTTCAAGACATTGCAAGATGGTTATCCGCCAATCATGTTATCTTGTTAACGACTCGTCTGGGTCCGTTTCATAAATCAAAACTACCAACAGCGATTGTAGCTCATGTGAAACGAAAACCGACGAAACTCTGGGTGATAATAACAAAACTAATATGCGGGTTACCAGTTTCGATAACATTGTTGACTTCCACTATACCCTCACTCACCGCTTGAATGTCCGGTGGTATGCGAGGCACAATATCCCAGCCAGGCTCGTGGTCCGCTGGATAAGCCGTCTCCGTGTCAGGGGCTTCGTCGACCTCCTCCTTCATAATGTGGTCTTGGAGACTGTCCTCTAGATGGCAATGGACTCAACCGATGAGATGAATCTGACAAAATATTTGAGCGATTAGTGATTATTATATGTAAAGATGCATCATGAGTGTTTAATATGTGATTTCTATCCAACAAAAAATTCGGGAATTATTTTTTAATTTGGGCAATTATCTTTTCCATATATTTTCTTAAAAGTAGACACTTCTTTTTGTTTTGTAACGTAATTTTTATATGCTTAACAAAAACTTGTTTTTCAGCAATGTCAAGATTTTCTGTATTTATCCATGTGTTTGTTATGACACCCTTTATACCAAGCTCGTCTTCATGCAGTACACGGTAACTATATCTGCACGTCTTCGGTCTGGATTTGTTCACTATAAACGAAAGCAGAATAGGGATTTGAAGTTACACACGCCGCCACATGTGCCAAAGGCAAGTATCCGCTGTCAGGCTGGACTCTATGACTCACCTGATGGCGTCCAGGACATTGGCCGTCCTGTCTGACCGTTCAGCTGTGTGTGGCTCCCCTCAGCACCGTCAGACCTGCTACTGAGCTCAGCAATCACCTGGTGCATATCATGAGTCCACCCTTGCCCTTCATTCGATTCCGGGTATGGCACGACTAGTTTTGTTTCGTTTTTAGCACTGGTTTTGGCCTCGACTGCAGTTCTGGTCTTGGTGTTGTTAATTCGAGCGTTTGGTTTTCTGTAAGCTTTGGCTTAGGCTTCACTTTCGGTTCGGTGGCTTCGATTTTGGTGTTGGATCTGGCAGGTGTGTTTGTATCGGTTCCATAATTGGTTCTGGTTCAGTTTCGATTCTGACGGCGGTAGTGGCGATGGTGACGGTGCCGGTGACGGTGCCGGTGACGGTGCCGGTGACGGTGCCAGTGACGGTGACGGTGACGGTGACGGTGACGGTGGCAGTGACGGCTGCGGCGGCGGCGACAGCGGTGACAGTTCCGGATCAACATGACCGGTTTCCATAATGGCTGCCATCTGACCGACGACAGTCCACATCGGTTCCGTCACCTCAGACCGAAATCCCTTCAGAAGCCTCGCGTCTGGTCCAGCATCGTCTTCCACAACACGACTGACGTCTCACGATGCCGGCCAAGCCTCATGCTCAGCACCTTCTCCGTGAGCAACTTCCACATGGCTTGCGTCTCCGCAGCGTACTCCGTCTTCAGCAGCTCAGGGACCGTGTTCAGAAGCATCTTCCACAGAGATAGAGCTCTGTTTTCCATGTCTCGGTCCAGAAGGCTGCGCAGTTGATCTGTCAGGCTTTGCCAGACGGACAGTGTACCCTGTGGCTTGTTGGTGCGCAGGCGGATGATAATCTGACCAAGTTCTGCCCACCACACCTCCTCCAACACCGGATCAATCTGGCGAGGGTATCCAACACTCATGTTGAAGTCACCGTCAAATGGTTCCCAGATTCTTCTATATACACTCTGAGTTTACGTTATTTCTGCTTACCACTGGATGTCCGTGCTTAATTGGTCCACTACTTGGTCACTACTTGGAATTGATTTACCACTGGATGTCCGTGCTGAATCGGTTAAGGTCACTTGTAGTCGGTCACTTCCTCCCTAGTGAAGCGATATGCTAGCTATCCAACACATGGTCCACTCTCGACGCCAATTCAGACATTTCTCACTCCGAACTATCGCAAAATGTCGCAAAATGTCCGAAATGTCGCAGGTCACTGCCTGTCAAGGGACGGACTCACACATGACATCGCGGAGTTTCCACTCTCTATCGCCGCCATGGTTAAGTACCTATTATATTTCCACGCCGCGCACACCACCGCGGGTCTCATTCCACGCCACACACACACACTGCCACCCGCGTCTCCGCACGGCCGATTTGGCACTGCGGTCCCGCACGAATTCGATCCCTATCCGCACACGTTATCGCGGTCGGTACGCCGGTGACGTGCCGCGCAATATCAATAGGGTCACGTGGCGAACTCCAACTCAGATACAATATCAGTCACGCCGCAACGAAAGCAAATACCAACCGGGTGGGTAATTCACACAAGTGCTTGGGATTGTGAAACCTGTGATGAGAAAGCACTTGGAGGCCATCTACAGACTACACGTGTGTTATCTACCCCTTATTCCCACCCATATATCAACACGGTGGACTACTGCTAGATGATTTTCAAAACATGTCGAGCCATAGTCCATGTTGAACAATTGAGATAGGATGATGCATAGGCATATGACTGTATAGTGTATATGGCTGTGTTGAGTGTATATTCATCTGTTTGGTTTTCCGCTCATATTGTGGCACAGACATTCTCAGCGGAGGCCCCTTTTTTACATCTCTCGGCCTCTTGGCAACCCGGCCGACCGACTTACAATATAGTCTTCATTAGACTTCGAGCCGAGAAACCGTGACTCTGCCAAGGGCAGGGTCGTTTTCAATGTTTGTTCACTCGTAGCAGACGAAGCATTGTATTATTCACACTGGGTTAATGCATGCAGGTCATTTGGCATTGTATGATGCAATACAACCTGCACGAACAATAAATAGGGATTTCCGAACTAGAAGTGACAAGCTAACTCCTGGTGTTAAAGTGGAACGATAAGTTTTATTGCAGGGCATGTCCTATATCGCGGCCTTGTCAGGCATGTGTGAATTATCTCCCACAATCCATCAGGGTCTGGCCGTCACTGCCTTACGTGCAGCAATCGTGCGATGACTCCGAGGATGCGTACATATACAATATACATGTAAACGCAGTTGCGTGCTTAGGTGATCGTGCGTGTGCAGGTGCGTTTGCACACGTGCGTGTGTGCGTGAGCACGTGGTGCGTTTGTGTTACGCGTACCTACTGGATTATCACGTTCCCTGTTTATTTATATGTGCTCCGTTCCAATATTCACGTACGAAGGTAATTTGACTGTTTGGAACGATAGATGTCTTCTGGTAAGTCTTTCCCTGATAGTCGATATTTAACTCTGTTTCATAATTTTGTTTTTGTCGAGTTGTATTCGGAAAATAACAACTCGCAGTATTTTTTTACTCATGCCGACCTAGGTTCCCACTTTCTGTCTTGTGGTTCACTGAATGCTCGACAAGGCATTAGCTTTGTTTCAACTTCAGGCCTATTGTTATTTGTCACTACCAGGTCAAGCATATCAAGCGAGGCATTGTAGTTCGGGGCTGTAAGCCCTATATCCACGCTCAAAACTCTCTGCATCGTGAATATATATATATATATATATATATATATATATATATATATATATATATATATATATATATATAATATATATATATATATATATATATATATATATATATATATATATATATATATATATATATATATATATATATATATATATATATATATATATATATATATATATATATATATTATATATATATAATAAAAATATAATATATATATATAATATATATATATATTATATTATATATATATACATATATATATATATACATATATATATATATATACAAATATATATATATACATATATATATATACATATATATATACATATAGATATATACATATATATATATATACATATATATATATATACATACATATATATATATATATATATATATATATATATATATATATATATAATATATATATATATATATAT
>JAXIVJ010015562.1:2500-31250 GCA_036785665.1 Chirona hameri | reverse complement strand
CTTGTCGCCCTCAGAAGTATGGGTGGAGCTTTTCAGATAAAAGTCCGTGGCGCAAACTATCACATTGCCTGGTTGTTTTGGGTGTTTGAAGTGAAAAATTGTCATGTTAACCAGTGGCGGATCCAGGGGGGGCCGTAGGGCTGAAGCCCCCTGCCTTAGAAAACGGCGCCATTTTTGTATAGGATTTGCCGGCGCCGAAGGCTCCGTAGCGTTTTCGGGAGGCCCGCCAGTGGCGCCCTTGCGTCTACCAACAGCATCGTAGCACTCTTGGAACTTGGAAGGCACCCTGGTACCCTCAGAAGACATCTTGCCGCCCTCACAGACGCATTATGCCGCCCTCGGAAGGTACATCGCCGCCCTCAGGAAGGCATTATGCCGCCCTCGGAAGGCACCATGCCGCCCCCGTCACCGAGGAAATATGCCGCCCTCAGGCCTGAAGCCCCTGCCTTAGAAAATCTGGATCCGCCCCTGTGTTAACGCCAGGGACCGTTCAAAACTGACAAAAGTTGGTGGGGCAATGCGGGAAGTTGGTGGGAAAGTGGCCCCACCATTTGAATAGGAAACTCCACCCGTGTTCTCGGAAGGAAACTCCATCTTGTCGCTCTCGGAAGACATTAAAATGGTTTGAGGAGAATGTCTTATGAGGGAAGGCATGCCGCCCTCGCAAGACATTTTGCCGCCCTCGGAAGGCATCATGCCGCCCTCACAAGACATCTTGCCGCCCTCGAAATACATTTTTCCACCCTCAGAGCGCATTATGCCGCCCTCGAAGGCCTCGAAAGACATCTTGCCACCCTCGGAGGCAAGATATCGCCCTTGGAAGACATCTTGCAGCCCTGGGAAGGCATTTTGACGCCCTCAGAGCGCATTATGCCGCCCATGTAAGGCATCATGCCGCCCTCGGAAGGCATCTTGTCGTCCTTGGAAAACATCTTGCCGCCCTTTGAGCGCGTTATGCCGCCCTCAGAAGACGTCTTCTCGCCCTCGGAAGGCCTCGGAAGACGTCTTACTGCCCTCGGAAGGCATCATGCCGCCCTCGGAAGACATTGTGTCGCTCTCGGAAAGCATTTTTGCCGCCACTCAGAGCGCATTATGCCGCCCGCAGATGACGTCTTGCCCACCATCGAAAGGTACTCTGGCGCACTCAGAGTGCATTATACCGCCCTTTGAAGGTGCCATGCCGCCCTCGGAAGACATCTTGCTGCCCTCAGAAGGCATTTTGCCGCACTCAGAGCGCACTATACCGCCCTTGGAAGGCATTTTGACGCCCTTGGTAGAGATCATGCCGCCCCCAAAAAGCATTTTACCGCCATCAAAAGACGTCTTCCCGCCATCAGAATACGTAATGCCGCCCTCAGAAAGGCATTCTGCCGCCCTTAGAGGCGTATTATGCCGCCCTTAGAAGGCATCATGTCGCCCTCGAAGACGTCTTGCCGCCCTCGGAAGGCATCATGCCGCCATCGCATCTGTAATAAAGGGGCGCCACATTTTGGGAGAGGGGCACACATGAGCTTGGGCCAGTGACGTGCGCAGAAATTCACAAAGGACCAGGTCATTGCCTTGAGGGGCGGCCACCCGATCGACAGGGGCGCTACTATATTTGCGAAAAATTTTGCAGGGGCAGGGGGCGCCTCTTCTTCCGCACGTGCTCGTCGTACTTTTAACATTGTGTGGGACGCCATCACTAGCCGGAGGGGCGCCGTCACTGGCCGGAGGGGTGCCGTCACTAGCCGGAGGGGCGCCGTCACTGGCCGGAGGAGTGCCGTCACTAGCCGGAGGGGCGCCGTCACTAGCCGGAGGGGTGCCGTCACTAGCCGGAGGGGCGCCGTCACTAACCGGAGGGGTGCCGTCACTAGCCGGAGGGGCGCCGTCACTAGCCGGAGGGGCGCCGTCACTAGCCGGAGGGGCGCCGTCACTAGCCGGAGGGGCGCCGTCACTGGCCGGAGGGGCGTCGTCACTATCTGGAGGGGCACCGTCACTAGCCGGAGGAGCGCCGTCACTGGCCGGAGGAGCGCCGTTACGGGCCACAGAGGGGCAGTCACTAGTCGGAGGGCGCCGTCACTCGCCGGAGGGGCGCCGTCACTGGCCGGAGGGGCGTCGTTACTAGCCAGAAGGGCGCCGTCACTATCTGGAGGGGCACCGTCACTAGCCGGAGGAGCGCCGTCACTGGCCGGAGGGGCGTCGTCACTGGCCGGAGGGGCGCCGTCACTAGCCGGAGGGGCGCCGTCACTGGCCGGAGGGGCGTCGTCACTAGCCAGAAGGGTGCCGTCACTATCTGGAGGGGCACCGTCACTAGCCGGAGGAGCGCCGTCACTGGCCGTATGAGCGCCGTTACGGGCCACAGAGGGGCAGTCACTAGTCGGAGGGCGCCGTCACTCGCCGGATGGGCGTGGTCACTGACCGGAGGGGTGCCGTCACTGGCCGGAGGGGCGCCTTCACTGGCCGGAGGGGCGCCGTCACTGGTCGGAGGGGCGCCGTCACTGGTCGTAGGGGCGCCGTCACTGGTCGGAGGGGCGCCGTCATTGGCCGGAGGGGCGCTGTTACGGGGCCAGGGAGGCGCCGTCTATGGCAGGGGGGCGGCCTCACTGGCCGGGGTGCCGTCACTGGCCGGAGGGGCGCCGTCACTGATCGGAGGGGCGCCAGCTGTGCATGGGCGCCTCGGGTCCAAAGGACCAGGTCATGCCCTGAATGACCGTATACTCGGTACGCCACTGGCATGTGCTCTTACTGGCATAGGGGCGCACACATATATTGGCGAGGCATTTTTTATTGGCTTTTTGAGTTTTTCTTTGGTTTTATTTTTTGAGGTTTTTTTCAGGGGGCGCCTCCGGCGCCCTCTCAAAACCCAGAACAGACCCACTTTTTGATAGGGCGTCTTCGGTGCCCGCTCAAAAGTGGGGCGCCCCCCCCCCCCCCCCCTCGGTAGCGACACCCCTGGTCGCGTCGGCCGGCACCGGGGGGCAGAGTTGGTCCCGTGTCTGCAGTAATGTCATCCGGCCAGAGTCCTGTGGCAGGACATCCGATCCAAATCCGATCCTGATGGATGCCAGTCAGCAGCAGTTGGCGGCAGACATATAGCGTCATAGACACATATAGTGTCATATAGCGTCATAGACACATATAGTGTCATATAGCGTCGGATGTCCGCCGCTGTTGGGTCATCTGACGCCGGACAAGGCGCCGCTGTTGTGGGGTCAGCATGCTGACACGAGGCACGCTGCAACCTCTATCGCTGATCACTGACAGACTGACTTGTCAACAATCACACGTGTCCGTAAGGTGACCTCTAAGGAATTAACCCGCGCACTGCAGGGGCTTTGCGCCGAACACGAACTGCAGGGGGGGAGGGGTTGATTTCCGCCACCCCCCTGAGATCTCGAAAACTACGCTACGTATCGAGAAGCGGAAAACGGAATTTGATAGCTTGATACATGTTATATCGACAGTATTTAGTATTGTTTTAGATCAGGTCAAACTTGAGGTCACCAGAGGTCATCAAAGGTCAAATTTTCCAGTTTTTCCTGTTTTATGACATCGCTCCAGAAATTCCCATATATCTCAGAAGCTATGCTAGTTAGAAACAAACGGAATAAAGAAAACGCCAGCCAGTGAAATTTTCAATCGGAACGGTGCCCTCAAATTTGATCTCAGGTCAACATTTGAGACTCCAGAGGTCAAAAAAGAAGAAGAAAAAATTTCTGAATAGTTTTCGCTATTTACTTTGTATTTAATAAAGATAACGGAAAACTGTTTACGCCATTGTGTTTATCTTGTCAATGCGCTTCGAATGATATATATGGTGACCTTGTTAAGTTAACTTAAAAATTTGACCTCAGGTCAAGGTCAAGTGGTGATCTAAGTAGGGCATGTTGCATATGGGAAAACGTGTCTCGACGAGACAAACACATCGATGTCTGTTTTACTTCTCTATCTTCATTAGGTCGGGAGTTATTGACAAAAAAGTGATGGTGACCTCGCATGACCTCAAATGACCCAATAGGGGTCACTGAACAAAACTTACACTTGTATCATCAATAATATCCTATAATAACATGATCCAGAAGTAATTGGACTAATATCATGCATATCCTTGAAATAGGAAGCATTTGTATATTTCCCCATTGACTTATTATGGGGAGGTTACGAAATTGACCTGACCTTAGGTCACCTATATCAAAATTCCGAGATATACGAATTGTAAGTACTTATGCCCTCATGACATCCTGTAAGTTTCAAACTGATCGGTGAAAAACTCTGGCTTTGGCACAACTGCAAACATTTTTGGTGGTGGGGTCACTTGACCTGGTCTGGTGACCGACCTGAGATGACCCGAGGTTATTTTTTCTCTCAAAGTGTGCGCAATTGATATCCTAACAGGTGTGCCAAAACCCGGCGGCGCTGCGGGCCGCCGTTTTTTCGCTATCTTTGACAAACCTGAGGGGTGGTGGAAATCAACCCCCCTGCAGTGCGCTGGTTAAGAGTGGGGTACCTACTAGGGTAAGACGGTCAGGGTATAGGAAAGACGGCCACTCCCTTGTAGCCCAGACTACTGTCGCCACAAACGTGATATTTTGAATAAGCAATGGTGACCTTTAAAGGAAATAGTTCACCTTGGAAATTTTGTACCCAACACGATTTGATTATATTTTGTAATACAATGTATTTTTATATTGTCAAAAATGGCCTTATATCGCGCCGATTCAGGACAGAAGGCCGTAAATTTGTATTGTTTATCAAAACTATATGCATACTCTCTGAGTCAGAGTCCTGACGTCACGCGAATGTAAAAAATGGTTCGGCCAATCAGATTCGAAAGTAGTCGCGTAAAGATAGACTCGCATTGGAGATGTGCCAACCGGCGGCCGGCGATTCGCTTGCTAGCACCAGCTGCAAGCTGATTGGCTGATGGTATAGCCTCTGCCCGGGCTAGAACCAGTGCAACATTCTTTCGCCAGCACCGCATTCCTTCGCCAAAAACTCAAATATATTCGGCTGGAGAGTCTTTTCAGTCAAGAAAACTTGCAGATAGGGGTTTCCCAACACGGGCTACAAAACTGCTATCATCATCATCATCATTTGTATTGGGCGTCACACATACATATATAGTAAGGCGACAAAATTACAATCCGAGACCCCAATGAGTCAATCACTCAATGGCACCGTCCTAAAAATCGGTGTTGCAAAGCCCATTGCGGTATCAGTTTGCGGCGAAGCACCATTCACATTCTAACCTTCACAAATATGCACTCGGTTATAAATGCTATGCGCAGACGCTCCCATGAGGCACTATACATATAACGAGCTACAGAGCACTACAACAGAAGCATCACAAATGTGAGTCATGTGTCATGAGTCATTCGTCACCGTCATGAGTCATTCGTCACAGTCATGAGTCGGAGAATTTTACGAGATGATGGGCACGTGCTATCGAGTAGGAATCGGATCGTATCAACAGTTCCATCAGATACGGTGGGCTCGCGAATTAGACCCACATCAATGCTACCGGATGCTGCCTCCATTGTAATTTCAAACGTGTTATTTCCAAGGATGTGACGGTCTACGTCACATCCAAGGATGTGACGTAGACCGAGGAAAGAACCCTCTAGCTCCGAGGGTGTGGTGGCAAGCACGGCAAGACCACGAATCATGATCTGACTGAGTCGGTGCTCGGAGTGAAACAAATGGGCCAAGCCACGCAGAATGAAACTTCTGAGTAACTCCTGCACTCTCGGCACGTTAAGGGCGGTCATCAAAGCAGAATGATGCGCAAACGGCGGAAGCCCGAGGGCTGCTTTGATGTGACGTGATTGGAAGGTTTCGAGCTCATCGACATCGGCGGACCGCAAAGGAGTGACTACACATCCAAATATGAGGGCTGGGACCACGATAGTGCGCCAAAGGAAAGCTTTATGTAAGGCTGACAAGTATTTACTAAGAATTCCAACAGGGGTTAAGCCATAAAAAGCTCCACGCGCACGCCTGACACGATGGTGTACGTGGGGAGTACCACGTAAATCTGAGCTGACAGCGACACCAAGGTGTTCTGTTTCAGCACGCACAGTGAGCTGCTGTCCCGATAGCCGCCAAATTGGGAGCTCAGCTAACAATTCCGCACCAAAGACGAGGCAATGGCTCTTAGTCTTTGATTTGTCAGGATGGATCAACTCTAGCCTCCAACCTTCCCCGAACTCTTCAACGATACACAAGAGATGACTGAGATTTTTGGCATTAGTGGAGACGAGCATTAAATCGTCTGCATAGCAGACTGCTGGAACATGGTAGCCGAGGAGCTCGACGCCACGACCGCTCTGATCCAGAAGCTGTATCAGCGGTCGAAAAAATACGTTTGCCAACGCTGGGGAGAGAATTGCGCCTTGTCTGGTACCACGATTAATGCGAAAGCTTTCGGAGCGATGCCCCGCAAAATCAACTAGGGCGGTCAGCTTACGATACCAAGACAAAAGCAGGCACCACGCACGAGTGCTGAGTAATTCAATTAAGCGGAAGAAAAGGCCATGATGCCAAATGCGATCAAAGCATGTTCTAGCATCTAAGTTGGCAGCGAAAACTGGGGAGCCTCTCCTTAAGTGCCACTGAGCAGTTTCGACGACCAAAAGAGAGGCTTCAGTCGTCCCACGTCGCTGAACAAATCCAAATTGCAAATCATGTGGGACAAATGATTTTTAAAGTTCATCCAAAATGACTATCTCTAGAAGCTTTGACAAAGTTGATGCTAACGAGATGGGTCTGTAATTGTCCAACTCATTCGGGTCAAGACCAGATTTCTTAAGGAGAGGCCTAACCACACTGCTTGAAAAGGATACGGGGACAGTCAAGTTGGCCAAACAAGCTGTGAGGAGACTGGCAATTGCCGCAAACAGTTCGGGTGATGATCCGTACAAAAGGTGCTCCGCCGTAACACGGTCTGCTCCGGGGGCCGAGTTACGTTTTAGTCGCAGTACCAGCTGGGCAACCTCCTGGGGTGTGACTACACGAGGGTCGCCGTCATCACACCCCGCCTCTAAACGAGCAGCGACGACATCCCGAACCCAAAGCTGATTTGGAGAGAGCTGGGCAACGTCATCCTGATGGATAATAGAGAAATGGGCGCCGAAAGTGTCTGCGCCTAAGGCACACTGTTCAGGCTGCACACCTCTTCGCGCGCGATTTACATGCCGCCAAAAAGAGCCTAGATTTCCACCCCGCCGGAGCCTATGCAAGAGACGAGCTTCATGGTTAATCTTTGCACGAGACGCGTGCTTCCGCTCACGTCTGTAAACACGTCTAGCTTCGCGATAACAATTATATACAACAGTATGCAACCGATAACCAGATTCAAGCCAAAGATAGTGCCAAAACCGGGCCCTATCCCGCGCTATCTCAGTTTAAAACTAATGTTGAAGGTGAACTATTTCCTTTAAACAGACCTATGGTTTTTGCAGCCGTCTGAAATATAGCATGACTGGCAAGGATTGCTCGTCCATTCGTTCGTTCGAGAAAGAGCCTCAGGTAAAAGAGACTGGGGCTGAGGAAATTCGTTTGCTTTCACAAATTTAGGGAAAGATGCATAACACAAAAAGTGTTTCCCTTCATAATAAACGACAAACATAAACTAACGAAATATCCAAAGCGTATTGTCAAAGATGTTACTTGCTACAATAAATAATTAATGTCATGTTTAGTTGCAAGTTTATATGAGGCTATCGCAGTGGCGTACGCAGAAATTCACAAAGGACCAGATCATTTCCTCTGGTCCTTTGTGAATTTCTGTGGCGCCACCAATATTGGTGAAAATTTTACAAGGGGGAGGGGCTGCAAAATTAACTAACACGGAGTGGCGCCATCATTGGCCAGATGGGCGCCGTCACTGATCGGAGGGGCGCCAGCTTTGCATGGGCGCCTCTGGAGGTGGTCGGGTGGCTCAGTTGGTAGAGCGTTGGACTCGGAATCCACGGGTTCCGGGTTCCAGTCTGGCTACTGTCATTCGGTTCCCCGCCCCGGAGGGGGGTGGTTCTCCTCCCCACCCGCGGCGGCATATGGCTATAGGCCGGACTACGGGGTGGGCGAGAACCCCCCCCCAAAAAAAAATATATATATATATATATATATATATATATATATATATATATATATATATATATATATATATATATATATATATACAAAATGGGCGGCTCGGGTCCTAACTCCTAAGGACCAGGTCATGACCTGCATGACCTGATACTCGGCACGCTACTGAGGCTATGAGGTGTTGAGTGCGGCTGGTGGGAATCTGTATGAGCTAATATGGGCACGGCACACATTGTGCTTGAAAGTGCAGGGAGGTATTTTCAGGAAAACTATCAGCGCTACTATCAGATAGAAAGAAAGTTCAAGGAAATCCAAGACGGTCGTGAACTTCCCTACGACAATAAGACTTGCTCGTCGGCGGAGTTCGCCGAGGCTAGACAGGCAAGCCAACATGTAAAAAAAAGCTTAGGGTAGTCAGTGACGAGGCAGGTATTCCCAGAAGAGTATTTCCAACGTTCCGATTCCCAGTTTATGGTTACAACAACAACAACAACACGTGTATTTTTCAGAATTCAGAAAAACAAAACAAGACAAATAATCGTGGTTAGATTGGTGCAAAAGAATACAATTCTTAAATTAAAGCACCTCTAAAATTACTGTTCGTTACTTAACTTGAAAATATAAATAACTAACAATAATACATATATCTATCCACTGACCGCCGCCACATCGCACCACATCCGCCACTCAGTAGTTGAATCGGCCGCCTCCAGGCGGCGCCACGTGCCGCCCGCCCCGCCTTCCGCTGCTGGGTGCTTTTAGGTCTGGAATCTTTTCGTTTTTATCAGAAATTTTTGGAACGATTTGGCAACTTCAATTCCTTCGTTTTCACTTAAATCACTACCATGAAGTACAACTTCAAGCTTGTTTGAGTTATTATTTCGGGGGAAACTTGGCATTATTCGGGAAACTTGGTCGAAAAGTTCTGAGCGTAGCACGTTAAAGGAAATAGTTCACCTTCAACATGGGTTTTGAACTGAAATAGCAGTTTTGTAGCCCGTATTGAGAAATCCTTATCTGGAACTTTTCTTGGCTGAAAAGACTCCAGCCGAAGATATTTGACTTTTTGGCGAAGGAATACGGCGCATATATGATGTACCGTACCGTCTGAAAGTGCCAGCACTGCCATGGAGCATGCGCAGACCAATAACGCACACCATAAAATCAATAATTTACAACCTTCTGTCCTGAATTGGCGCGATGTAGGACCATTTTTAAAAAGAAAAAAAGAAACTGTATTAAAAAATAATAAAATCGTGTTCTGAAAAAAATTCCGAAGGTGAACTATTTTTATCCTTTAAAGGGAAATAATGACCTTTTTCCACAAAAATGGAGTTAGCACTTGAAATCGCCAGACGAGACCAAAATATATTGTAAATTCATCACATTTTGCATGAAAACTTTCCTACCGAAAGATATTTCAAGTTAAAGTTGATAAGCGTTCCACACTTTTAACGACCGGTACTTGCAAGTACTTTTGGTCCCCATCAAACTGCGGGCTTTTCCCGTATTGTTTTTTTTACGCAATGGAGTGGAAAATATATTGTGCGTTCTGCTTGTTGTGATTATATGCCCGGCGATCTTCTAAAACTAACAGCGATTGGAAAAAGTGGCAATAAAATCGGAAGCTCATCGATGCACATCAACGGCGGCATAGTTAGTGGTTGCGACCCTCAATTTTTGAAAATAAATTCATTTGTTTTCAACATTAGGAGTATTGTATAATTTGTATATGGCTGTATATAACACTATGCTTTATATTATCATGAAAAATAATAATTTTCCCCCAAAAAACTAACAAACAATAACACAAAACTGGCAATTAAATCGGAAGCTGATGCACATCGACATCGATGCACATCGACGGCGACCTAATTAGCGTCGGCGATTTGTTTACAAAGCATTGTCATGCTTCTCGGCGCACTTAACCATTGTGGCGAGTTGTTGCTAGTAGCGCTTTCGTTCTCCATGGCAACCAGGCGTGAGCCAATGAAAAGCCAGAACGTATTCCCTTTCTGGCTTTTGATTGGCTGACGCCTGGTTGCCATGGAGAACGAAAGCGCTACTAGCGTGTGTCCGAGCAGCGCTCAGTTTGATCGGAAATGTCATAGAGCCTCCAAAAATGCCGCAATCGATGTAAACAATGGTAGGGAAGGGCGAATTTGTCAATGACCTTCATGAAGTACACAAGGTACTTGTTTTGTATTTTTCCCAAACTTACAACTTCGAATTTGGGAATAATTTTATTTAATTTTTAAATTTAAATAAAATAATTTTAAAACCATAGCGGTAGCCTAAGAAATTGTTGCTAACAAAATCAAAAGGTCATTATTTCCCTTTAAAGGGAAATAATGACCTTTTGATTTTGTTAGCAACAATTTCTTAGGCGACCGTTATGTTTTTAAAATTATTTTATTTAAATTTAAGAATTAAATAAAATTATTCCCAAATTCAAAGTTGTAAGTTTGGAAAAAATACAAAACAAGTACCTTGTGTACTTCATGAAGGTCATTTACAAATTCGTCCTTCCCTACCATTGTTAACATCGAGTGCGGCATTTGTGGAGGCTCTGTGACATTTCCGATCAAACTGAGCGCTGCTCGGACACCCGCTAGTAGCGCTTTCGTTCTCCATGGCAACCAGGCGTCAGCCAATCAAAAGCCAGAAAGGGAATACGTTCTGGCTTTTCATTGGCTCACGCCTGGTTGCCATGGAGAACGAAAGCGCTACTAGCGTGCGTTCGAGCAGCGCTCTGATCCGTGAAGCAATCCGTGAAGCATCCGTGATGCATGACTGACTATCAGTATAAGTCATGAATAACAACAACATGCAAACTATACCAACTCGAATAAAATAAGAGCGGAATGAATTGAACCCCAGGCAAGCTAGTATTCGCAAAGCACTCGGCACTGCGCCACAATAGCAAAAGGTGAGGGAAATGCATATTGGATACAATATTATTACGTCACAAGTTTCTGAATTGTCAACTACTATGAAATACAGTGATAAAATACCTTTAATAATGATTAACAAGAAAATTCAAACTTAAAAACAATAATTTGAATCAGTCTTTAATTAGCTTTCAACTCGAAATCAGATATATTTTGCAATGCTACACAAGAATGGCACCAGTGACGTCATTAACAAAGCCTGCTACGGGACTTGGGTATACTAATCAGGAACAACTCGCCAAATGCGCCGAGATGGTTAAGTGCGCCGAGAAGCATGACAATGACTTTGTAAACAAATCGCCGACGCTAAATAGGTCGCCGTCGATGTGCATCGATGAGCTTCTGATTTAATTGCCAGTTTTGTGTTATTGTTCGTTAGTTTTTTGGGAAACATTATTATTTGTCATGATAAAATAAAGCATAGTGTTATATACAGCCACAGACAAACTATACACAACTCCTAATGTTGAAAACAAATGATTCGATTTTCAAAAATTGAGGGTCGCAACCAGGGAGATGCCGCGTTGATGTGCATCGATGAGCTTCCGATTTTATTGCCACTTTTTTCAGTTGCTGTTAGTTTTAGAAGATCGCCGGGCATATAATCACAACAAGCAGAACGCACAATATATTTTCCACTCCATTGCGTAAAAAAACAATACGGGAAAAGCCCGCAGTTTGATGAGGACCAAAAGTACTTGACAAAAGGTCAGAAATAGTGCAAGTACCGGTCGTTAAAAGTGTGGAACGCTTATCAACTTTAACTTGAAATATCTTTCGGTAGGAAAGTTTTCATGCAAAATGTGATGAATTTACAATATATTTTGATCTCGTCTGGCGATTTCAAGTGCTAACTCCATTTTAGTGGAAAAAGGTCATTATTTCCCTTTAAAGGAAATAGTTCACCTTCAACATGGGATGTTGAACTGAAATAGCAGTTTTGTAGCCCGTGTTGAGAAATCCTTATCTGCAACTTTTCTTGGCTGAAAAGACTCTCCAGCCGAAGATATTTGACTTTTTGGCGAAGGAATGCGGCTTTTTTCCCCTATTCTTCCCGGAACGGCCTATAGCCATTTTCCGGGGAGGGGCAATGACCTCTGGCAATTTGCCAGGCAAAAAACTACGTTAACCGGTTTATGTGGACCCGGAGCAAACTAGGGACCAGGGCAGCTATTTTACGTTACTAATTACGTTAACCGCTTTATGTGTACCCGGAAAAATTATTTGTTCAAAGTGAATATAATATCTAACATTACGTTAAGTATTTCGTTCAAGGTCAAATATAATATCTAGCATTACGTTAAGTATTTCGTTCAAGGTCAAAAAATAATATCTAGCATTACGTTAAGTATTTCGTTCAAAGTCTAAAATAAGTCAAACACGAGACACACATGCATACATATTTGTATTACAATACACTTGTACAGTGGCAGTGTTGATGGAGCCGTGGCGGTGCCGTCATTGCCACAACGGGAGACTGTTGCCAGTCTCCCTGGCTCCGGCGCCTCGGCGAGACCTGGTTGTGGGGTGTATTTAGCTGGGCGAAAAGTCCTGAATAATAAAAAAACCAGCGTCTAAGGCAAAGGGGAAAAAACCTGCGCGGTGGGCCAAAAATGCGCAAGGCCAAAAACCCCTGTTATATTTGATTAGCTAAACGTGTTTGGTAGAGATAATCTAAGAGGAGACCTATCAATTCAGGATAACTATCACCTAACAGTGTTTGAAGATTTAATGTGATGCCATTTTGTTGTGTGTAATTAATAATGTTCTGTCGTTTATCGTTGTGTACTGGGCAAGTAATAAGTAAGTGCTTGATTGTGTAGCGCGGATAACCTGGGCAATGTTGGCAATTTGGTGGCGGGAGATTCTCCATAATATAATAATGAGTAATTTTTGTATGACCGAGACGGAGGCGCGCCAAAATTACCTCCTTCTCTCTACAATTCTGGTGACTAGATATAAAATGTTGGACTTTTGGCTTGATTGGATAAAGATGAAAATGCGGAGCGGCGTCCCACTCGCTCTGGCGCAGTATGCTAAGTTGAGAATTAATATAATTTAACACGTCTGATACTGGGCTTGGAAGTTGGTTTACTGAAGGTAAGTATAGGCTCAATTTCGCAAGTCTGTCGGCTTCCTCGTTTCCCGGGATACCTGCGTGTCCTGGGATCCAGAGGAATGTAATACTATTGTTTTTACTGTTTAAATACTTGATTAGCTGTCTGATTTTAAATACTATCGGGTTTCTACAGTCACTAATCGAGGAAATGGCCGTGAGCGAGGCGGACGAGTCTGTGCAAATGACTACTTCCTTAAGTTTTTCTTTTCTGACATATATTAATGCTAATAAAATGGATGACAATTCCGCTGTGTATACGCTATTTATGTCGGGAAGTCTAAAGTTATTGCTAACTGTGTTTGTGTAGAATGCACCACCGGTTCGGCCTTCGCCCCGTGAACCGTCTGTGTATATGTGTGTGTATGTGTTGTGTTGTGCTTTGTGTTCGTGGAAGAGTGAGTGTGTTTCTGACGCGGTGACTGTGTTTTTGTTGTGTGTGAAGAGGCGGTGTGTGTCTGGTGTTGTGTCGAGCCAGTGGGATGTGAGTGGTGGCGTTGGCATTGTGGTGATGTGAGCGATGTTGAATGGTGTGAGTGTTTGTCTGATTCTGTGACTGATAAGCGGGTGTCGTTTTTGTAGTAGTGTTTGTCGTCTAGTGGGTGCGGGGTGATTTAGGATGTGGAATGTTGGGCGTGTGGGGTGTGAGCTTGCTCTGGCGTAGAATCTAAGTAATGTGTATTTGCGTCGGCGGCAGAGTGTGGGAATGTTTGTGTCGATGTGTAAGTTTGTGGTGTGTGTGTTTCTGACGCGGTGACTGTGTTTTTGTTGTGTGTGAAGAGGCGGTGTGTGTCTGGTGTTGTGTCGAGCCAGTGGGATGTGAGTGGTGGCGTTGGCATTGTGGTGATGTGAGCGATGTTGAATAGTGTGAGTGTTTGTCTGATTCTGTGACTGATAAGCGGGTGTCGTTTTTGTAGTAGTGTTTGTCGTCTAGTGGGTGCGGGGTGATTTAGGATGTGGAATGCTGGGCGTGTGGGGTGTGAGCTTGCTCTGGCGTAGAATCTAAGTAATGTGTATTTGCGTCGGCGGCAGAGTGTGGGAATGTTTGTGTCGATGTGTAAGTTTGTGGTGTTGGTGGTCTCCAGTCACGTTGCGCAAGGCAGCGTTTTGGACAGTTTGCAATTTTTTAATTTGTTTGGAACATATGTCATCAAATAAGAATGCGTTATAGTCCAGTACTGGGCGTATCAGGGAAGTATATAGTTGGAGGAGAGTGGCACGATCTGCGCCCCACTCTCGACCAGCCAATGACTTCATAATATTAATTCGTCGCGTACATCTCTGCACTAAATCATTGAAGTGTGGGATGAACGAGAGACGTGTGTCTAGCGTTATTCCCAGGTACTTGAATGATTTGACAAAAGGGATAATTTGATTGTTATATTTTAATGGAATGTAGGGTTCCACATATGCGGGTTTCTTTGAAAAAATTAGAGATGCAGATTTACTTGGAGAAATTTCCAGACCCCATTGGTCGCACCATACCTTTATATCAATGAGTACTAGTTGTAACATTTTGCTGGCTTGGTCGACGCTCGGGTGCGAGAACCACACCGCCAGGTCATCAGCGTACATTGAAAATTTGAGACCTTTGTCGATCTTGTTAATATTAATAAAAATGTCGTTAATCATAATTAAAAATAGGGTCGGGGAGAGGACCGATCCCTGTGGGACACCGTGGTCCTGATTTTGATTTGGAGAATATGTGTTGCCGCACCTTACATTAAAAGTTCTATTTTCTAAAAAGTTTTGGATAAATTTGGCGAGTCGACCTCGAATTCCGGCCTTATGGACCTTTACTAGAAGTGCGGTTTTGTTGACTCTGTCAAACGCAGCTCTCAAATCAAGAAAGAGGGCAACTGTGACCTCTCTCCCTCGAAAGCCGCGCTGGACAGAGTCGATAAGACCAACTAAATTGTCCGCAGTGGAGCGACCAGGTCGAAAACCACTTTGGTGTGAGGTAAGTAAATTATTTGATTCAATGTATGTCCTGATGCGTCCATTAACCATGCGTTCGAATAGTTTACATGCACAACTAGTTAGAGAAATAGGGCGATAGCTAGCGGGAGAAGATTTAGGTTTGCGAGGTTTAATTATAGGAATTAGCGTACTATTATGCCAAGATTCAGGGAAAGTGCCATCAAACCACATGGTATTGAAGGCTGTTAGCAAGTTGGTGAGACCAGTCTCTGTCAAGTTTTTAAAGAAGGAGTAGTCAATTTGATCTGGCCCTACAGAAGTTTTATCACATTTACCTATAGCGTACGTTAACTCTGAGTTGGTAAAAAGAGAGTTGTATATTTCTACGTTATTAGAGTCAAAGCTAATAGATTGAAATTGATCGTTAAGTTGGTTAGTAAAAGTTAGTGTACATTGTTGTGTTGATGATATGTTAGCGTAGTGTTGTGCAAATTGTGTTGCCACCTCTAGGGGAAGCGTGTAAGATGTGTTGTGTATTTGTAAGTGTGGGATTTTGTATGACGGTGGTCTTTTATTTGAAAACGATCTAATTAATGTCCCAATTTTTTAGAGGGAGGTAAATCGATTAAAGGTAGATGAGAATTCCTGCCAAGATTCTTTTTTTGCTTTGTCAATGATTGTTTTAGCCAAAGAGCGGGTTTTCCGTACTTCGTGTTCGTTTTCTGCAGTTATACAAGCTTGAAATTTCCGAAATGCTCTTTTCCGGAGGGCAACAGCGCATATACGATATACCGTACCGTCTGAGAGCGCCAGCACTGGTCTGAGCATGCGCAGACCAATAACGCACACCATAACATAAATAATTTACGACCTTCTGTCCTGAATTGACGCGATGTAGGACCATTTTTGAAAAGAAAAAAAGAAACTGTATTAAAAAATATAATAAAATCGTGTTCTGAAGAAAAAAATCCGAAGGTGAACTATTTCCTTTAAAGCGGGGACAATTTAGAACAAAATGTGCTACATTCTCTCTTGGGTTCCCACACTCGCAGGAAGGGGTAAGGGGCTTTTTGAATTTGGAAGAGGTGAGCATTGAGAACTGATGAATCAAGTCTAAGACGAGTATGCAAAATGTTTCCGACCTTTGATCCCATGTTGTTAAATTTTGGAGGGACCTCGGCACCGAATCGAGAATCTATCGCTCTTTTGAAGGATTTGAGGCAAGGATCGGTTCTTGTAGGCTCAGGCAGATCATTCCACTGTCCGGTTACCTACCCCGCAGCATTCGCATTTCTTACCAAGTTGTTATAATAGGAAGAGGATTATGTCAGTAACTGAGGTGGGTGTTTGGTGAGCTCAGAAGTTCATTGTGTAGCTTAAAGGAAACAGTCCACCTTAAAAAAATATCAGAAATGATTGAGAGAAGCTAGAAATGAATGATCATGTTGTTACTAGTAAGCCATAAATATATATATATATATATATATATATATATATATATATATATATATGAACGCGGAAAAAAATTATAATGTCAGTTATTTCGTTCCAATTCAGATGTTTTCCTCTGAATGGAGTGAACTAATGCGAAATCAGAGGCCTGTTCGGCATCTAGGAATATTATTGGCTTCAGCGACGTCACACCTTCGGTGACGTCATGGCACTTTTGATGACATCATAGATAGGCCGAGTATTAGTTGGACAATTGCATTTGCAATGAAAAAGTGGCATATAAAAAATAGCAGCAGTCTTTCTATAATCTTTCCGAAATATGTTTTAGTTATTGCAAAGCCATAGAAGTTATTACGAGCGAGCGCTTCGCGCTCGCTCGTCTTTCCGTGGTATATGGGAAAAATATGAATATGAGCGGCCCGGCCCGACCCAACCCGTGGCGACGCTTTTGAGAAGCTCATGTCTCTGCAACCACACGTCCGATTGACAAGCTGACTTGTTTGCTGACCAGCCCGATCCAACCTACCAGTGCCGGTTTTTTTGCCGTTTGAGACCAGTGCCGACTTATGTGGGTGACTACCACTGCGCGTGGCGCGTGCCGCGTGAGGGGTGTTGAAAAGTGTTTTCTCGCAAAAACTCTGCAGCGGCTGAGCCGATTGTTTGCAAATTTGGTGTGTGGTTAGGGACCCCTCAGCCGCCAATTTTTCACAAGTCAGGGGTGGGGTGCCTCTGCACGTGCGCACGTGCACATCACTATTTTATATTTCAGGAACGGCTGAACCGATTGCATTCTAATTTGGCGTGTGGTTAGGGACCTCTCAGCCGTTGCCTTTTCACAAGTCAGGGATGGGGTGCCTCTGCACGTGCGCACTCCTATTCTATATCTCAGGAACGGTTGAGCCGATTGTGTTCAAAATTGGTATGTGGTTAGGGACCCCTCCGCCGCCGCCTACCCACAAGTGATGGGTGGGGTGCATCTGCACGTGCGCACGTGGGCACCTTTTTTGTATCTCAGGAAGTACTTGCCCGATCGGGTTGAAATTCACCATACATTTATTTCGCGCTCGCTCGTTCATCGCCAACTACGGCGCCTTACTGGTTGTAGCTATCTTGTAATCCCGTTGTGACGCCTGCAATACGTGCTTTTTAATTGTTTATGAAAATTGATTTATATATTGAGATCGGGGACGGGATGGAAGGTAAGCGAAGAGGGATTCCTCAATCCTTTGATTTAATCAACAATACTTTCGTGGAAGGCCAAGAAAGTAGCGATGATGACGTTGTCATGAATCACGTCAACGAAGACCGTGATCATCAGCTGATGAGGTGAGTTGCTTCATCTTCATCTTCTCAAAATCCACCAGTTTCCGCGATATGTGCCCGCTTACTTTGTCGCCGGCGCTAATATCATCGAAATTGTATTCCGAAATCGGCCACATCCATATTTTTTCTTCTAGACCGCCACCCATGAACAGGTGACCAGGAGTGTCCCCACCCTCGATCCCAACTTTCGCTTTCGTGGTTCGTGCTTTCGCTTTCGTGCTTTCGTGGAAGGCCAAGAAAGTAGCGATGATGACACACCCCATACTCGAAATACTTTATTAGATGTGTATTCACCATTAGCATTCAGAAATGTGTCAGGTAGTTGTTGGTTGGGAGTGTTACCTCTGACAATTCCATTTAATAGACATTTAATGGAGGCTTAGACATTCTAAGGAGCATGACGGGAGATGACGTCATAGTTTCTGACGTCATTCGCCAGTTAGCCTCCGCCCAGGCTCAGTGCGCCTTACTGCGCATGCGCAGTCGAACATTCTTAGATGCCGAACAGTGGCCTGTTCGGCATCTAATAATATTATTAGCTTAAGTCAGAGGCCTGTTCGGCATATAATATTATTGGCTTAAGTGACGTCACACCTTCGGTGACGTCATGACACTTTTGAAGACGTCATAGATAGGCCGAATATTCTTGGACAATTGCATTTGCAATGCAGAAGTGGCCTATACAAAATTGCAGCAGCCTTTCTATACGTTTTTTTTCTTCTGTTTTCTTTATTGTAATTTTCTTTAGTTGATCTTGCAATCCGGTTGTGACGCCTGAAATACGTGCCTTTGAATTGTTTATGATAATGTATGTATATATTGTAATCGGGATGGAAGGTAAGCGAAGAGGGATTCCTCACTTCTTTTAAGTTTGATTTAATCAACAATGCTTTCATGGAAGACCAAGCAAGTAGCGATGAGGACGTTGTCATGAATCACGTCAACGAAGACCGTGATCATCAGCCGATGAGGAGAGTTGCTTCATCTTCATCTTCTCAAAATCCATCAGTTTCCGCGATATGTGCCCGCTTATTTTGTCGCCGGCGCCAATATCGTCGACATTGTATTTCAAAATCGGGCACATCTAGAAAGTGTTGGCTTAGACATGCTGATGAGACTGATGACATGTTGTGGAGTGGGTGATAAATATAATATAAAAAGGGCTTACTATACAAGAAAAACTCAAATCGGAGCTTTCGGGTATATTGTAGCACCCTGACGAAGGGTGTTACAATATACCCGAAAGCTCCGCTTTTAATATTTTTTATTGTGGAGTAAGCCCTCTTTGTATTTAATCTTCATCTGGTATATCTACGTGCTTTGGGCCCTTCCGGTCTCACCAGGGACTCCTCTGACCTTCCAAGAAGCCCCTCTTGTGTGTCAAGGGGCCCATTCTGTTCAGAGGTCCTTCCGACCTGGCCAGGGACTGCACTGGCTGTCTGTCGCCATGCCGACATGCTCAGGGGCAGGGGCGGTAGATTGCGGGGCGCAGGGTACCCCCCCCCCCCCCGTTGCAAATCCTGGGGGGAGGCAAAAGGGTCATTTTGCCCCCCAGATTGATGAGCAGGCTAAAATCCGGGGGGGGGCAAAATTACCCTTATCCCCCCCCCCCCCTCAGGATTTTCGACTGGGGGGAATTTTGGGTACCCTGTCCCCCGCAATCCGCCGCCCCTGCTCAGGGGCCCCTCCGACCTGCCCAGGCGCCCTTCCAGTTTGGCTAGGAACTCATCCGGCATGTGCAAGGGTCCTTCCGACCGGCCCGGGGACCCTTTCGGTCTAGTCAGGTGCCCCCTGACTTGCCCAGGAGCCCCTCCGATCTGCCCAGCGACTCTTCTGGTCGGACTGCGCTGGCTGCTTTATCGCCCTGCCGCCATGCTCAGGGGGCCCTCCGACCTGCCCTGGGGCCCCTCCGTGCTGGCCAGGGCCCAATTCGGCATGTTCAGGGGCCCTTATTACCCACCCAGGGGTCCTTTCGGTCTGGTCAGAGGCCCCTCCGATCTTCACAGGGGCCCTTTTAACTTTCCAGGGGCCCTCTAGACTTCTAAGCGGCCCTTCCGACCTGGCAAGGGACTGTGCTGGCTGCCTTGTCGCCTTGCGACATGCTTCGATGGCCCTCCGACCTGCACTGGGGCCCCTCCGTACTGACTAGGGGCCATTCGGCATGTTCAGGGGCCCTTCTGACCCACCTAGGGGCCCTTTCGGTCTAGTCAGGGGCCCCTCTGACCTGCACAGGGACCCTTTTAACTTCCCAGGGGCCCTCTGGTCTGTCCAGGGGCTCTCCAACCTGCTCAGAGGCCCTTATGACCTGGCAAGGGACTGCGCTGGCCGCTGCTTCGCCCTGCCGACATGCTCAGGGGCCTCTCCACCTGCCCAGGGGCCCCTCTGTGCTGGCTAGGGACCCATTCGACGTGTTCAGGGGGCCCATTCGACGTGTTCAGGGGGCCCATTCGACGTGCTCAGGGGGCCCTCTGACCCGCTCAGGGGCCCTTTCGGTCTGGCCAGGGGCCCCTCTGACATGTACAGGGCTCTTTTGAACGTCCAAGGGGCCCTCTGGTCTTTCAGAGGGCCCTGGTGGTTCTAAAGGGCCTCTGAAGTCCTCTAAACTCTCTAAAGACCACGCTTCGCGTAGTAAAGAGCCCATGATACCGCGCTTCGGGCGGTCTCGTCGGCCCTTTTCGGCGCGCTGTGCGCGCCGAAAAGGGCCATCGCGCGACGAAAAGGGCCCTCCTGGCCTCCGGGGAGGGCCCCCCTTGGCTACGTGCCTGGCTTAAGTGACGTCACACCTTCGGTGACGTCATGACACTTAAAACGCATAGATAGGTCGAATATTATTAGGACAATTGCATTTGTAATGAAGTGGCCTATAAAAAAAAAATGCAGCAGCCTTTCTATAAGCTTTCTGATTTCTGTTTTCTTTATTGTAGCTATCTTGTAATCCCGTTGTGACGCCTGAAATACGTGCCTTTGCATTGTTTATGATAATTGATTTATATTATGTGATCGGGATGGACGGCATGCGAAGAGAGATTTCTCAATTATTTGATTCCATCAACAATGCTTTCATGGAAGACCAAGTGGTCAATAAATGGTAGATGAAAGCAGCGATCATGACGCTGTCGTGAATCACGTCAACGAAGACTGTGATCATCAGCTGATGAGATGAGCTGAGTTGCTTCATCTTCATCTTCTCAAAATCCACCAGTTTCCGCGATATGTGCCCGCTTATTTTGTTGCCGGCGCCAATATCGTCGAAATTGTATTTAAAAATCGGGCACATCCAGAAAGTGTTGGCTTAGACATGCTGATGAGCATGACGGGAGATGACGTTATAGTTTCTGATGTTTTTTTCCCCGGACCGGCCTATAGCCATTTTCCGGGGGGTTTTCTAATGTCATTCGGCAGTTAGCCTCCGCCCAGGCTCAGTGCGCCTTACTGCGCATGCGCAGTCGAATATTATTAGATGCCGAACAGGCTTCTGGCCTCAGGACATCTGCACGTGCGTGACGTATAATTTCCCTAAGAATATTGCTGAGAAAAGTGTTTACAGACCATTTTAGAGATATATCTCTCAAAGTTCATTCTTGCAATGAGGGGAATAAGGTACTGAAACAGGATGTTCTTGTCCAGTGCTATATATGTCAATGTTTATAATACTGATTCCCCAAGCCATACGTCATAATTATACGTCAAATCAGCCAATCAGCGATGGGAGCCCACGACGGATACTCGTCCCGGCTTCTAGGACTCCGGTAAGCCAATTTGAATTAATTAAGGGGTTTCTATGAAGATGTGAAAGCTTCTCAAGTCCATTTTCGAGCATCGACTACAACTTGGCTATCTCAACTCAAACCCCCATGTTAAAGGTGCACTGTTTCCTTTACAGGGATTATACGGGTTTCCGTCCTGAAAGTAAATGCACTCTTTTGCAGTTGTCATGCTTTTATCAAAGCATTTATCATGCTTTAAACACGTTTAAGACATATAACAGGGACCTCAATGCTCATTTAGTCCATTATTTCAGCAATTATCAGCGTTAAAACTTGGGCATTTTGCGAGACTAGTATCAGCTAACGAGTACTTGATCGGCACTACTGTCCACCACTTTTATCTTAATATAAATTTTAGAGTTTTGAATTATCTGCAAGTCCTACACTGGATCACAAAATTATTATGCAATTCAAAACTGACGGTACTTTGTATTACTACACACTGTTCGTTGAGGTTTTGTGTTTTTGTGGTTTCCTTTTCTCTGGCCTTTAGCGTTGAGAATTTGGTGGTGGCGTATTAATTTTTTGGCCTGAAAATTCATGAAAAATATATAATTTTATGGGAAAACTAGGTAACTGCTGCTGTCGTTGGAACAAAACAATTTTATTTTCTTTCAAATATTGCTTATTTTACCGGAAATATGCCATAAGTGAGGTGTTTTTATTAGCATAAAAGAGATGACTGGCTCTGCCTCAGCCGGTCCTGCAGAAAATACGCGGTGGCATCACCGCGCACTTTGGAATGTCCTTACGTGCAGAAGAGGTCATTTCCAGAAAACTGTAGCTACCGTGGGGCTTCTACCACCTTTATAAGTACGTTTTACTATGTAACTCAATTATTCTGGGAAAAACCCGAATGATCCCGAAAAACCCGAATGATGAAAGATATATCTCTCAAAGTTCATTCTTGCAATGAGGGGAATAAGATACAGAAACAGCATGTTCTTGTCCAGTGCTATATATGTCAATGCTATATATGTCAAGAAAGGAAATAGTTCACCTTGGAACATTTTTTTCCAAACACGATTTGAAATACAATTTATTTTCATATTGTCAAAAATGGCCATACATGGCGCTGATTCAGGACAGAAGGTCGTAAATTATTGATGTTATCAAAACTATACGCATACTATCTGAGGCAGAGTCCTGACGTCACGCGAATGTAAAAAAAAGGCTCAGCCAATCAGATTCGAAAGTAGTCGCGTAAGGATAGACTCGCATTAGAGAAGTACCAACCGGCGGCCGGCGGTTCGCTTGCTAGTACCAGCTGCAAGCTGATTGGCTCATGGCCTCTGCCCAGGTCATCGACAGCGCCGCATTCTTTCGTCAGCACTGCATTCCTTCGCCAAAAAAAATGAAATATATTCGGCTGGAGAGCCTTTTCAGTCAATAAAACTTGCAGATAGGGGTTTCCCAACACGGGCTACAAAACTGCTATCTCAGTTCAAAACCCCATGTTGAAGGTGAACTATTTCCTTTAAAGGAAATAGTTCACCTTCAACATTAGTTTTAAACTGAGATAGCAGTTTTGTAGCCCGTGTTTGGGAAACCCCTATCTGCAAGTTGTATTGACTGAAAAGACTCTTCAGCCGAATATATTTGAGTTTTTGGCGAAGGAATGCGGTGCTGGCGAAAGAATGTTGTACTGGTTCTAGCTCGGGCAGAGGCTATACCATCAGCCAATCAGCTTGCAGCTGGTGCTAGCAAGCCAATCGCCGGCAGCCGGTTGGCACATCTCCAATGCGAGTCTGTCTTTACGCGACCACTTTCGAATCTGATTGGCTGAACCATTTTTTACATTCGCGTGACGTCAGGACTCTGACTCAGAGAGTATGCATATAGTTGGGATAAACAATAAAATTTACGACCTTATGTCCTGAATCGGCGCGATATAAGGCCATTTTTGACAATATAAAAAGAAATTGTATTAAAGAATATAATTAAATCGTGTTTGGTAAAAAAAAATGCAAGGTGAACTATTTCCTTTAAAGGGAGATAATCACCTTTTCCCACAAAAATGGAGTTAGCACCTGAAATCGATAGACGAGGCCAAAGTATGACGTAAATTCATCACATTTTGGATATAAACATTCCTACCGAAAGATATTGGCAGTTTCCTACTGATAAGCGATCCACGCTTATATCGGTCGGTATTCGGCAAGTATTCGATAACGAATTCAGTAAATTAGCCTCCCTACGCATTGTTATTTATCATGAAGTTATGCAATATGTTTCCTGCACTCTATCTTTTGCGAATATGAGCCAATTTTTTCATCAACAATCAACAATCATTTGAAAAGAAGTGCATTGAAATCGGCAGTTTAGCTTGGCACTGGCTGGCCGGTGCCAAGATAAACTACGGCGACCTATTTTGAGTCGGTGATTTGTTTACAAGTGCCCATTCAACAACGTCGAACAGATTGATGCAAAAGCGCCAGATGTTGCGCTTTCCAATAGTGGAGGGAAAATACCGATCATTAATTTTCCCAAACTTCCAATTTTGAATTAGGGAATAATTGTATTTAATTCTTAAATTTAGATCACAACATTTTAATACCATAACGATAGCCAAATAAGTGTTGCTAACAAAATCAAAAGGTGATTATCTCCCTTTAATGTCTGTCCGTTAAATATTCACTCCGTTGAGTGGGAAATAGAGCTGCAACATTTGTATTTTCTAGCATCATCTTGGTCCACTCTGCCCGTAATGCCATCTGGACGATTGTTTGCCTTACATATATATCGTCCACAGACAGCCTTTTACCAGCAGATGATGGTAGAAGATGCAGTTTTGAATCGGAACGGATTTTCTCTCGGAAAAGTGGCAGCTTTACTTTCCAGGCATGAGAAGGCAGCGGACGGGCTGCTGTAGCCGGTGGTAAAGTGGCTGGTCCGGACCCGACTCGTCCGCGCCTGTCTCCACTGCAGAGGACATCCTGACCTTGGTGGAGCCCGGCCCGGCTCAGCCCGGCACTAGCTGGCTCATGCCCGGCACTAAAAACGCCGGACGCCCCTCCGCGCAGCCGCCACGCTAGTTTTTACAAAGTTTTTGTGGTTGAGACGGCCAAAAGGTGATTGGTCCGGAAGGAGTGTGAATCAGGGCATTGCCTGCACTCAGGGATAATGTTACAAATGTGGAGCTATTGATATTATATAGCAGTCGCTTGCACGGCGTTACTGAGGGTGTAATGGACTCGGGTACTTATAGATCTTGCTTGGGTACTTTTGAGTGTCCCCCGTTACGACATCTTGTTGTCTCCGGATGGTCCAACAACCAGCTCACTCGAGCTTAGCACGGTGATGCCTGGCTTACTTACAGTTCAGAGGTCACATTGGACAATTGGAATGCATTCACTGGCGGATCATTTGGACAATTGGAATGCATTCACTGGCGGATATTGGACAATTGGAATGCATTCACTGGCGGATCATTTGGACAATTGGAATGCATTCACTGGCGGATATTGGCCAATTGGAATGCATTCACTGGCGGATATTGGACAATTGGAATGCATTCACTGGCGGATATTGGACAATTGGAATGCATTCACTGGCGGATATTGGACAATTGGAATGCATTCACTGGCGGATATTGGACAATTGGAATGCATTCACTGGCGGATATTGGACAATTGGAATGCATTCACTGGCGGATATTGGACAATTGGAATGCATTCACTGGCGGATATTGGACAATTGGAATGCATTCACCGGCGGATATTGGACAATTGGAATGCATTCACTGGCGGATATTGGACAATTGGAATGGATTCACTGGCGGATATTGGACAATTGGAATGCATTCACTGGCGGATATTGGACAATTGGAATGCATTCACTGGCGGACATTGGACAATTGAAATGCATTCACTGGCGGATATTGGACAATTGGAATGCATTCACTGGCGGATATTGGACAATTGGAATGCATTCACTGGCGGATATTGGACAATTGGAATGCATTCACTGGCGGATATTGGACAATTGGAATGCATTCACTGGCGGATATTGGACAATTAGAATGCATTCACTGGCGGATATTGGACAATTGGAATGCATTCACTGGCGGATATTGGACAATTGGAATGCATTCACTGGCGGATATTGGACAATTGGAATGCATTCACTGGCGGATATTGGACAATTGGAATACATTCACTGGCGGATATTGGACAATTGGAATGCATTCACTGGCGGATATTGGACAATTGGAATGCATTCACTGGCGGACATTGGACAATTGGAATGCATTCACTGGCGGATATTGGATAATTGGAATGCATTCACTGGCGGATATTGGACAATTGGAATGCATTCACTGGCGGACATTGGACAATTGGAATGCATTCACTGGCGGATATTGGACAATTGGAATGCATTCACTGGGGGATCCCGGGGGGGGGGGGGGCAATCCCGACATGCCCCCCCCCCCACCCCCCCCCCCCCCCCCCAAGGCCTGAAAGGGGGCCAGCATGTCTTCCCCCCCCAAAAAAACAAACACGAAAGCTACTACGTACTTATTAATTATTTGAGTCTGAATGTTTCCTCAAAAAACTTAATAAAATGTCGAATTTTCTAGAAAAGAAAACTAAAACAAACGAAAAAGACTGAATTTCCGAAACAAAAGCGTCCAAACCATAGTTCGTGTTCCATAAATACCTTCATTTGGAGCAATTGGAAGCACAAGAGTCACATGGCTAAATGTGGGGCAGATGGTGCGAATAGCAGTTGCTGTTAGTACTAAATCGAAGCGTGCTGCGCTCTACGCGTGGGAAGTTTTAAGTTCAAATTTTTGAATTATTGGGCACTGGCGATTAGGACATTGTCATGAAGAGGCAGTCGACTCCGAATCATATTTAAAACAATGGAAAGGTACCTATGTTTTCTATCAAAGCCAAAACGGTACGTATAGCTCACCTGGTTCACTCGGGTGGTTGGGTTTCCATACCAAAAGTGGATCCAGGGGGGCCAACGGGACCATGCCCCCCCCCCCCCCCCGACTGTTCAAGGAGGGGGGACTATGTTTTTGCACCCCCCCCCCCCCCCAAGACATGAAGTCTAATACATGTTATATTTTCGTTTTTAGAACGGTACTGGGAAAATTTGGGAAAACAAATGATTTTTTCCCAAATTTGGCGACGCCTGCGCGCCGCTGTTTTTCCGCTATTCTCGAAAAACCTTAGGGGTAAAAATGACCCCCCACCAGGGCGAGGGGTAATTTATCAGTTTAATCATTATCACGTTTACATGTCCTTATTTCATTGTTTCTATCCAGCACCATTTCGGTATTGGCAAGTCTACAATAGAACAATCAGTCCAAATCCATCCTTTTTTCCTGTAGGTCCTTGCCGTCCCTCCGGTTACAACGGCGGAGGCGGAGAGTGTTCAGTAAGGTGGAAAAGACTATCCTCTCTCCGAGCGACAATGATCGAGCTCCGGATGGAGGCGCTGATCATGCGCGAAGCCCACCGAGACCTAATGTCATCCGTCAGCGAAGTCGTTGACTTCTTTGCGCGATCGGGAAGTCACCAGCTATATTATTTCAGGCTGCCGCTGCCTGGCTGGCTGCCGCAGGTAAGCAACCCTGAATGCTCGGAGTGGTTTTCTGCCATAGACTGTATGGCAATAATATGAGAAATGCAGCGTTCACCGTAGTAGGTATCGGTTACTTCGTCTGCGTGTGTCGTATCTATGCCCGCCGAGATGCGGAGATGGCCTCGAGGTCCGGGAGCGGAGCAGGGACATATTTTTTTTACAAGAACCTGGCAACGGAAGTTGATCATCCTATCCGCATTCTGTGCATAGATGGGTAGCTAAAGTTTCTTGAAATAAATATAGAATTTGACGCCATGATCGGGTCATCCATTGATTTGAATGGCGGAAGTGCGACTAGTTCGATCATGTTTGACGTCCTCGTCTTTAGCTCCTTTTCCTCGGAGCGCAACAGATAACGACACACATTTGTGCAGCGAAATGCGTATTTATTTTTCCGGTCGGACCCTCCCCTCGGTTTACTATCCGAGATTCGCAACTGTAAATTCTGAAGAAAACTACCATTGATTTGATGCTCCAAGTTCTGTTTTAAATTTCTATGTTAGCTTCTTTCCACTAACATTTGTTTCCCTTGACCGCCAAAAAAACGATTCAAATATAAGATACCTACTCTTGGTTTTTGGCAAGGGTCGTCGAACCTTATAGAAAAAAGTAGTTGGCCCCGAAGACGAACGGATGGATCCGTCCTTGCTCTTAAGGGCAAATCCGGCTTGATTCAGCACACATTTTTCATGTTTTTTCCCTTGCAGTCTGGATCGAAAACATAGGTACACCTTTTTCGATATTCCCAAAAGGTCGAAAAGCTTAAACAAACACAAAACACAGAAATCATTAGAAATAGTGTGGTTGCCAAATAAAGTGGCCCAAATCCGGTGACAAATGCGAAATTGGGGGTACCTAGGTAAGGTCCGCTCAAACTGGTTGCCCCCCCCCCCTCCCTCCCTCCCCCCCCCCCCCCCCCCCCCCCCCACCCACCCACCCAAAAAAAAACCATACACACAAAAACGGCTGGCTGTATCTGCCCTTGAATGCATTCGGTGTCAGGTGACAGTACACAATTTGACTGCAGTTGAAGCCAAAGTGGCCACTTTGACTTCACCTAAGGTCACATAGGACAGGACGAGTCAGGGGTGGATCCGGGGGGGGAGCGTAGGGGCGGAAGCTCCCTGCCTTAGAAAACGGCGCCCTCGGACACCCCGGCGCCGTAGCACCGTTCTTGCAAAGGATTTACTGGCGCCAAAGGCACCGTAGCGTATCTATGTTCAGAAACAAATAGCTCAGCTATAGCCAATATGGCATGAACAAGCATCATAAAATAAGCCTAAAACTCGGGCCTATACTCGGGTACTCGGGCTTTGCCAATTTCGGGCGGAAAAGACCAAATATCTGCCAAGGTCTTGTCAGGTTTTCGTGTTTCTAGTCTAACATTTTGCCAGTCACGAAAATGGAAGCTCAGATGGAAGCAGCGCATTCTTGTCGTAACATACATACATATATATATATATATATATATATATATATATATATATATATATATATATATATATATATATATATATATATATATATATATATATATATATATATATATATATATA
>JAXIVJ010015561.1:7500-31253 GCA_036785665.1 Chirona hameri | reverse complement strand
TACTTCAGTTTCTGCACACATGCTTTAATTTTAGTTGTAGTTTGCTCGTGGTAACGGTGGGGCTGGCGTCTTAGTTGTAGTTTGCTCGGTAACGGTGGGGCTGGCGTCACCGTCCGGGGCTGGCGTCACCCTCGCGGTCGGGCAATCAAATCAAGGGTTCAGGTTACTATCACCGTTGTTGGTCTGGAGCTTGGTCTGGAGTCATGGGAAAGCTTAATGACGTCACCAGATACGAGCGAATCTTCGGCCGCCCCGATTTAATAGCTACGAGCGGTAGGCCGAACCGATCGGAATTAATTAAACTTAACTAACCTAATCTAACCCAACCTAACCCCTCCATTAGGTCCGATCGGGTCGGCCTACAGCTCGTAGCCATTAAGTCTGATCGGGTCGGCCTACAGCTCGTGGTCATAAGTCCGATCGGGTCGGCCTACAGCTCGTAGCCATTAAGTCCGATCGGGTCGGCCTACAGCTCGTAGCCATTAAGTCCGATCGCGACGAAACTTACTGCTCGTAGCCATTAAGGCCGATCAGGTCCGCTTAAGATTCGCTCGTAGCCAGAATCTGGTGACGGTCATTAAGCTTCCCCATGACTCCAGACCAACAACGGTGATAGTAACCTGAACCTTGATTTGATTGCCCGGCCGCGAGGGTGACGCCAGCCCCACCGTTACCGTTTGCTCTTCGGTTGGGTAAACTTCGATAACCCTGTGCGCATCCTAACTTTGGACTTTTCATGCTATCAGAATGTAACCAATACTGACACACTAAAGCACAGTGTGTTTGTATCATCTGCATTCTGATAGCACAGCATGTCTGAGGCAGGGGCTACGAGCTTGAAGTCTTGTAGCCCCTGCCTCATAGCCCCTGCCAGCTCAGTAGGTACTAGCTACAAAGCTCGAAGTCATGGCATAGCCAGGATTTCACCCAGGGGGTGGGGGGAGGGTGGGGCAAATGGGATCAGAGGGGCCCTCATAGCCAATGGGGGCCACATAATGACAACATTACAGACCGGCGCAATGCAATTGTGTCATGTTAAGATGCAGTTTTCTAATTGTCTTCTTCAGTTTCTGCACACATGTGCTTAGTGCTCTTAGTCTTTGCTCTTAGAGACATGCTCTTAGTCTTTGCTCTTAGACATGCTCTTAGTCTTTGCTCTTAAAGGAAATAGTTCACCTTCAACATGGGATTTTGAACTGAAATAGCAGTTTTGTAGCCTGTGTTGAGAAATCCTTATCTGCAACTTTTCTTGGCTGAAAAGACTCTGGCCGAAGATATTTGACTTTTTGGTGAAGGAATGTGGCGCATATATGATATACTGTACCGTCTGAGAGTGCCAGCACTGGTCTGAGCATGCGCAGGCCAATAACGCACACCATAACATTAATAATTTACGACCTGTCCTGAATTGGCGCGATGTAGGACCATTTTTGAAAAGAAAAAAAGAAACTATTAAAAAATATAATAAAATAGTGTTCTGAAAAATTTCCAAAGGTGAACTATTTCCTTTAAGTCTTAACCCTATTTGTAACAGGCTCCTGGCTACCCCTATTTGTAAGGGGGCAGATTCTGCCCCCCCCCCCCCCCCGAGATCTCAAGATCTACCCGTCCAATTTTCACAAATCAAACAGCATATCAACACCCCTCAACATGATCTACATTTCTAAAAAATAAACAAAATATTTTTTTTTGATAGGGGGCAACAGGGGGGCAAAAACTACAAATTGTAGAGGTATTTGTGATCCAACACAGTTGTCATGTTTATCAACCGAGGATAGGTGCATTTTACAGACCAGGGAATCTTCCAAGGAACTCCCAAGCTGAAACAGACCAAGATATTTGTGAGGAAATACGTAGGAACTTTCAGGCTCAGTGTCTTATTATGGGAGATTTTAACTTAAGAGGATACAAAAGTATAGCAGAGGAAACAAATGAGTGTAGGTTGTATAGGCACATCTTTGAAGAGGAGCTTTTCATGCATCAGTTTGTAACAGAGCCAACCAGACATTGCTCCATTCTAGACCTTGTATTCTCAGACAACAGTGATCTAGTTAGTGACATAAGTATTTGTGCAGGTCTAGGAACCAGTGATCACAATATGGCTAAATTCAATATCTCATCAGAAATGAGGCCCAAAGATAACCTTATTATGGTTCCAAACTTCAGCCGGGCTGATTTTGATGGTATTAGAAATGACCTCGCACAGATAAAATGGAACGTTGAGTTGGCAGGTTTAGATGCATGTGAGGGCTGGAATGTTCTCAAAGCTAGATTAAGCCAAATTCAAAATTGGCATATACCCCTCAGGCACAAACGTAACAGAACCAAGGGCAAACCAGTTTGGCTTACCCCAGAAGTAAGGAGTGCTATACAAGCTAAAAGAAGTGCATTTGACATTTTGAAGGGATCTTCACTAGATATAAATCGGAAGGCCTACCAGAATGCAAGAAATTCAGTTAAGAAAAAGGTCAGAGCAGCTAAAAGGGCAAAGGAACTTGATTTAGCTAGACATTGTAATGCAGATAGTAAGAAGTTCTTCAGTTTTTATAAGTTATGCAGTTTCCAAAAATATAGGTCCATTTAAGGTAGATGATGTGTTAGTTAGCAAGGACAGTGAAATGGTTGAAGTGCTTAATGATCAGTTTCAATCTGTCTTTACTATCGAGGACCAGAGTAGTATTGCAGCACTTCAGCCTGAGCTAGAGACAGAGGAGACTATAGGAGAGCTAGGTGGCATAAGTAGTGAACTTGTTCTAGAATATCTAAAGAAAGTAAGGCCTAACAAGGCAGAAGGACCTGATGAAATCCATGCTAGACTTTTAAGAGAATCTGAAAGGGAGTTGTCGGTTCCATTAGCCATAATATTTTCTAAATCACTCGCAGATAGTAAAATTCCACTTGATTGGAAAAGAGCAAATGTTGTTCCTATTCATAAAAAAGGAGATAGAAGTAAAGAGGAAAACTATAGACCGGTTAGTCTGACCTCATTAGTCTGCAAGGTGATTGAATCAATCGTCAAAGATAAGATTGTTGAATTCTTGGAGCAAAATGAACTCATCAAGGATACACAGCATGGCTTTAGGAAGGGCCGTTCTTGTTTAACTAATCTTCTGGAGTTTTTGGATGTTGCAACAGATAGCTTTGATCAGGGTAAACAGCTAGATGTAGCTTTTCTTGATTTCAGTAAAGCATTTGACAAAGTCCCCCATACAAGACTGGGGTTGCAACTTAAAATGCATGGGATCAGGGGCAAGATTCTGGATTGGATAGAAACGTGGCTTTCAGGACGCCAGCAAAGGGTTATATTGAATGGGTGCCAATCACAGTGGAAGGAGGTTCTCAGTGGGGTTCCACAGGGCTCAGTCCTGGGCCCATTGCTTTTTATAATATTTGTGAATGCAATTGAGAACAGTATAGACAGCAAAGTCTTGAAATTTGCAGACGATCTAAAAGTTGTCAGGATTATTAGAGGAAAACATGATCAGGATGTTTTTCAATCAGATCTGGACAAGCTAGTTGAGTGGTCTGAAGCATGGCAGATGAAATTCAATTTGAATAAATGTAAGATTATGCACGCTGGACGGGTTATCAGTAAACATAGGTATGAAATGGGTGGGCAGAAAATGGAGCAGATTGAAAAGGAAAGAGATTTAGGTGTCGTGGTAAACAATAGACTATCAGCGTCAGACCAGGTTGTAGAAGCTAGGAAAAAGGCACTTAGAATGCTAGGGGCCATTAACAGAAATGTTTCCTACAAGAGTGAAAAGGTAATAACAAAACTGTATTGTGCATACGTTAGACCACATTTGGAGTATTGTGTACAAGCCTGGTCTCCAACATATGAGAAAGATTGCTGGTTGTTAGAAAGAGTTAAAAAAAGGGCAACAAAAATGGTTAATTGTCTTGGTAGTTTACCTTATGAAGATAGATTAAAAAAATTGGGTATGTTTTCACTTAGATATAGAAGGCTAAGAGGAGATCTAATTGAAGTCTTCAAATTTGTAAATAGTCAGCATTCTGGATATTTAAAGGGTATGTTTGAGTTCAATAGGGAAAATCGAGGTAGAGGTCATCAGCATAAACTCATTATGAAACAAAGTAGGACTAGGCTACGACAGTCATTTTTCAGTAGAAGGGTTGTAGGACATTGGAATATGCTACCAGGGGATGTCGCTGATGCAGTGACACTTGCTTCCTTCAAAATTAGATTAGATAAATACTTTACAGAGAAGGGATTAGTTCATAAATACTCGTGGGATTAGCCTTCTTTTATGCAGGTAGAGTAAGGTGATTTGAAGGGGCGAGACTGGTGGAGGGGGGTGGGGTGGGGTGGGGTGGGGTGCAACCGCGGATGGGCCCAAGAGGCTCTTTGTTGCACTTTTCTTTTATGTCTTTATGTCTTTATGTCTAATGCAACCAATGGGAATCAATAGAGAATGAATTGGAAATTAATGTGGCAATGACTTTGGAAAATTCAAAAATACATGTGCAGGTCACTCAATATGGGGGTGAAGTAAATGTGTAATACAAAATTTCTATATTGTTTTTTGATAAATGAAATTTGTTATTATGACAGACAAAACAGTTATTAAACATATTTTTTGCCATAGGCAGTACCAGGTCAGTGCAAAGGCGAGGTCAAATTGGACACAAATAGTATCTGCAGGCAAGTTGCTACCAGCACCATAAATAAGTTACTGATTGTAGATAGTTCCTTTTTGCATGTTGTACTTTATCATAGGCGTATCCAGGATCCAAACTGGGGAGGCACAAAACCTTTTGATAGGCATAGTATCTGCTATTATGATACTAACTAGTCAACAATGACTATTTCACCTACAACTTCAATTCACATTGCTTACCCCCTTTTTACCCTACCTGGAATCGCCTATTATCTTATATTCGTTCGTGCAGTACCCTGTGGTGCATGTTTCATCCGAAAACTGCAGTATGCTATGTCATTGTAGGCCCATGCATCTTAGTCTCCTTGAAATAATATGACCCCCTTGCTTCCATTCCTGAGTGCGCCTCTGAAAGAAAAAGACTTAATTCCTCTCCTGGCCTCATGTGTGTATATCATTATAAACTAACCGTCCCCCTGTTACAAATAGGGTTAAGTTGGGTAAACTGCAATAACACTGGACGTATCCTAACCTTAGACTTTTCATGATATCAGAATGTAACCAATACTGACATACTAAAGCACAGTGTGTCTGTATCATCTGCATTCTGATAGCACAACAAGTCTGAGGCAGGGGCGTAGCCAGGATTTCGCCCGGGGGGGGGGGGGGCAAATGGGATCAGAGAGGCCCTCGTAGCCAATGGGGGCCACATAATTAAAACAGTACAGTATGTTGTAAAACAATGATAAATACGTTTTTGACAGTGAAACAATTCAGGTTTATTTTTTTGTTTGTTAAAAACTCAAATATTTGGAAATCTGAGATGGCAATTTTGAATAAATTGCAACTTCCTTTCTTTTGGCGTTTTTTATTTGCAATTTGCTTCCAAACTCGATTTTCTACAATTTGTCTAGCATTTATCATTTTTCCACCAAAAATGGCATGACATGCCATCACTAGGCCAGCAGAGGGCCCCTACATGGATTGGCTGGGACACTGCAAATCGACGGGGCCCCTAAAGGCTGGAAGAGGCCCCTCTACAGGTTGACAGGGCCCTCTAAATGCTGGCAGAGGCCCTCTACAGATTGACAGGGCCCCTAAAGGCAGGCAGAGGGCCCTCTACATATTGGCTGGGGCACTCTGCAGATTGACAGGGCCCTAAATGCTGGATGAGGGCCCTCTACATGTCGGCTGGGCCCTCTAATGCCGACAGAAGCCCTCTACAGATTGGCAGGGCGATCTACAGATTGACAGGGCGATCTACAGATCGGCAGGGACCCTCTACAGATCGGCAGGGCCCTATAAAGGCCGGCAGAGGCCGTATACAGGCTGGCAGAGGGACTTCTACAACCTGCAGGGGCCCTCTGAACGCCGACACGGGGCCCTCTGCAGATCGGCAGGGCCCTTTAAAAGCTGGTAGAGGGCCCTCACCACATTGGCTGGGGCCCTTTTCTGCGTATTTACATATACAGGCCTTTAAACCGACAAGCAAGTGCTGCTATTTATTCGTATTACGATTTTTTAGATTCGTGGACGTTCTTTTATGCGACGTAAAGCGTTTTGCGGGCGCCAGACACCATCCAAAACACTGGGGCCCTCGCTCGGTCGCCAGAGGGGCCCGCCTGGCCTCCAGGGGGGGGGGGGGGGTGGCCCTTCCCCCACCTTGGCTTTACTGGCAGGGCCCTTTAAATGCCGGCAGAGGCCCTCTACAGAATACAGATTGGCAGGGCGATCTACAGATCGGCAGGGCCTGCTAAAGGCCGGCAGAGGGCCCTCTACAGATTGTCTGGGGCGCTATGCAGATCGACAGGGCCCTAAAGACTGGAAGAGGGTCCTCTACAGGTCGGCAGGGCCCTCTAAATGCCAGCAGAGGCCCTCTACAGATTGACAGGGCGATCTACAGATCGGCAGGGCCCTCTAAAGGCCGGCAGAGGGCCCTCTCCAGATCGGCAGGGACCCTCTATAGATAAGCAGGGCCCTATACAGGCCGGCAGAGGGCCTTCTACGACCGGCAGGGGCCCTCTAAACTGTCTAAATGCCGGTAGGTGGCCCTCTGCAGATCGGTAGGGCCCTTTACAAGCTGGTAGAGGGCGCTCTCCACACTGCCTGGGGCCCTTTTCTACGTATGTACATATACAGACCTTTAACAGACAAACAAGTGGTTATTTATTCGTGTTACGATTTTTTTTTAGATTCGTGGACGTTCTTTTTTTGCGACGTAAGGCGTTTTGCGGGCGCCTGCCACCATTCAAGACACTGTGGCCTTCGGCCCCAGGGGGCCCTCGCTCGGTCGCCAGAAGGGCCCGCCTGGCCTCCAGGGGGGGGGGGGGCATGGGCCATGACCCCCCCCCCTTGGCTACGTCACTGGTCTGAGGTTAGGAATTAGGATGTGTCCAAATATTGGAATTTTACCCTACCTGCAGGTATGATTTGTTCTAGTGATCTAATCAAATGATTTTATGAAATGTAAATGGTGTGTGGACTGGTGAATTAACACTGGATACCTCAATACAAACTATATATATGACTAAGAATTTACTCGAGAGCTGATTCAGTTAACTGATTCAGTTCTTGAGTATTCATAACTGATTTAGTCAACCCATACAACTCACTTCCACACTGTCGAGCAAAACTTGTCAATCCTCTAATGCTCCTATCCTATAACTCTCTTGTCTCCTCCAGGTAGTCTTGACTTTGGCTGCACTAGATCTCCAAGATGGCTGCTGCATTCATGGAGTTGGGCATCATGCCCGAGATCGGCGAGGCAGTGAGCGAGCTGGACTGGCTTCTGCCAACTGATGTTCAGGCTGAGGCAGTGCCACTCATCCTTGGCGGCGGCGACGTCCTCATGGCCGCGGAAACTGGCTCTGGCAAGACAGGTGCCTTCTGCATGCCAATCCTGCAGACTGTCTGGGAGACGCTGAAGCGTCTGGAGGAGGGGAAGGGTGGTGGCAGTGGTGGTCTGCCGGCGCCGCCGCCCGACACCAAGTGGGCCATGTCACTGAGGGACCGCGGCGAGCTGCTGGCCGTGGCGCCGGACGGCCTGCTGTGCCAGTGTAGGGAACAGCGCGCCTGGCACGGCGTGCGGGCCACGCGCGGACTCCGCCGCGCCGGCCGCTGGTACTACGAGGCCACCGTCACCGACGAGGGCCTCTGCCGCGTCGGCTGGTCGACGCGTCAGGCCGCGCTCGATCTGGGCACCGACCACGGCGGCTACGGCTTCGGCGGCACCGGCAAGAAGTCCAACAACCGCCAGTTCGACGACTACGGCGGGCCGTTCGGCAGGGACGACGTCATCGGCTGCTACCTCGACCTTGACAACCTCGAGATCCGGTTCTCCAAGAATGGCAAGGACCTCGGCAAGGCGTTCGACATCCCAAAACAGGTGGCGAACGAAGGTCTGTTCCCGGCGGTCGTGCTGAAGAACGCAGAGATGGCGTTCAACTTAGGCGACACCAGCTTCAAATACCCGCCCGAGCACGGCTTCCAGGCGGTCAGCAAGGCGCCGGAGGACAACACATTGCACAACGCCGTCTCGGCGCCACAGGCGACAGCGAAGCGCGGCTACTCCAAGAACGCGCCGCAAGCGATTATTCTGGAACCGTCGAGAGAGCTGGCCGAGCAGACACTGCGTCAGATCCAGCTGTTTAAGAAGCACCTGAAGGCGCCAGTAGTCCGGGAGATCCTTCTCATCGGCGGCGTCCCCGCCCGCGAGCAGCGCGACCAGGTCCTGGCCGGAGTCGACATCGTCGTGGCCACTCCAGGCAGACTCGAGGACTTCATCAACAACGGCGACGTGCGGGTGGACGCGTGTCGCTTCTTCGTGCTGGACGAGGCCGACGGTCTGCTGAAGCAGGGCCACGAGAAGATGATATTCCGTCTTCACGCGGCGATGCCTCAGGTAACCCCAGACGGCGCGCGTCTCCAGATGGTCGTGTGTTCAGCCACGCTACACTCATTCGAGGTGAAGAAGATGGCTGGACGTTTGATGCACTTCCCCACCTGGGTGGACCTCAAGGGCGAGGACGCCGTGCCGGAGACGGTACACCACGTGCTGACGCTCATCGACCCGCGAACTAACGCCACCTGGACGGACCTGAAGCAGCGCGTGCAGACGGACATGGTGCACGCTAAGGACAACGTCCGACCCGGCTCCAACTCGGCCGAGACGCTCTCGGAGGCGGTGAAACTCCTCAAAGCCGAGTTCTGCGTGCGCGCCATCGATGTGCACAAGATGGACCGCGCCCTCATCTTCTGCCGGACCAAACTGGACTGTGATAACTTGGAGCGGTACCTGGTCCAGCGCGGCGGTGGACCGCGCGCAGCAAACAACCCCTACTTGTGCGTCTGTCTGCACAGCGACCGCAGCGTTGGCGAGCGGAAGGACAACCTGGAGCGCTTCAAGCGGCAGGAGGTGCGCTTCCTGATCTGTACGGACGTGGCGGCGCGCGGACTGGACATCACGGGCCTGCCGTTCACGATCAACGTCACGATGCCGGATGAGAAGACCAACTACGTCCACCGGATCGGACGTGTGGGCCGTGCTGATCGGATGGGACTGGCTGTGAGCCTTGTGTCTGCAGTCCCGGAGAAGGTCTGGTACCACGGCTGTCCCTCTCGCGGCAAGTCCTGCATGGACACTCGCTTGACGGACCGCGGTGGCTGCTGCATCTGGTATGATGAGACCAAGCTGCTCGGCGAGATAGAGGAGCACCTAGGCGTCACCATTCCGCAGGTGGGGAACGAACTCCGTGTGCCGGTCAATGAGTTTGACGGGAAGGTGGTGTACGGAGAGAGACGCCAGGAGGGCCGCACTGGCTACCAGAACCACGTGGAGCAGATGGCGTCCACGGTCCGCGAGCTGGCCTCGTTGGAGACTCAGGCGCAGACGCTCTTCATCCGCCGGCATCTGCACAGGCTGGCCGCCTGAGCGGGCGGACCTGAGCATGTCTGCCTGAGCGAGTCTCTGACGACCCTGCCTGTCTGACTTTACCTCCTTATGTGATGAATGCCGCCGTGCCAGTCTGCGATGGATGGAAACTAGCCACCACTGACCCAACTCTTCGGCTAGCACTGTGAGAGGGGCTGAGGCCTGCGGTGTCGGCTGTGTGCAGTGTGGTGTCGGCTGTGGTTCTGATTTCGGTCGGTTTGAACGGGCGAGGGAGGTGTTGAGGAGACGCGAGGGAAGTGTTCTGTCTGGATCTGTTAGTGCTTTGGACGGGGTTGCTACCAGTCAGCTAATATGCGACCCGACCGTGCCTTTTTTTAGTCACAAGTCATTCGCAAAATACATGTCAGCCAACTGCATCAGCTGTTCTTTGGAACAGAGCGAGTGTTTTTCATCAAGGATATGGAAGTGAAAATGAAAAGATTTCATTTGATATCCGATTCAAGTTTTGATGCGTCACATTTTAATGCCTACGCAAAACGGAAACAGTAAGAGTTGTGTATAGGAATGGATCGGAACATTTTGATCAAGGTTACACAATAAGTGGAAGTAGAACGAAAACAGCCAGCGGCAGCCAGAGCGCATACTGTGTGTGTGGACGAGCCTCCGAGCAATATTTCTACTCTACGTTCATCAGCTCGCAGCCAGAGGCCTGCCATCACATCATCGAAACCACACCGGTGTCGGCGGATTTATTGAAATCGCTGCTAACCACACGGCGAACGCTCGAAGTCTCATACCGGTGCGTTAGTGCGTGCCTTCGTTCGTCCATCACACACACAGACGCACCCACTCAAACGGTTTCAGGGCCAGACGACTCGGTCGTGGCAAGCACGTTGCCACTTTCGACTGCGGAAGTCGGCGGTCCTCTGAATCGCACACCGGAACTTGGTCACACGTAAACCCTCCGTTCAGTCAGTCGATATCGACGCAGCGATCAGCGGTCGCTTAGCACGCGATGGCAGGGCGGCATGGGTTCAGAAGAGAACACCCCGATCAGCAGCCGAGCTTGGCTGAGCCGGGGTGAACAGCAGGGAGTGAGGGAGGGAGGAGCCAAGTGCAGCTCAGCGCAGCACTGCATGGGGGGATTCAACAAAGCTGAACGGCCAGTCCACTAAGCTAAACGTCAACAGACCCAGGTGATGTCTAGTCAGTCAGTTAGTCACAGCAGCGGCCAGTCCACTAAGCTAAACGTCAACAGACCCAGGTGATGTCCAGTCAGTCAGTTAGTCACAGCAGCGGCCAGTCCACTAAGCTAAACGTCAACAGACCCAGGTGATGTCCAGTCAGTCAGTTAGTCACAGCAGCGGCCAGTCCACTAAGCTAAACGTCAACAGACCCAGGTGATGTCCAGTCAGTCAGTTAGTCACAGCAGCGGCCAGTCCACTAAGCTAAACGTCAACAGACCCAGGTGATGGCGGATTTCCAGTCAGTCAGTTAGTCACAGCAGCGGGCAGTCGAGACGTTACGGATGGCCTCGAGTAGACCCGGCCGGGCACTGCGTCGCGTCGCAGATATCTCGGGTGGGTCCGAGTCGCCGCTGCTGCCATCTTTCCGGGACTTCAACACTCGCTCGTGCTCGCCGTATCGCTCCGGACACGGGACCACCCGCCCCAGGCCACTCGCCGAGAAAACCACCAACAATAAGAATATAAGCAACCGCATCTTCGTTACTAGGCTAAATGCAGTCGTCTGTGGCTGCGCGGGAGACTTGGGGGCGATGGGCGCCTGACGGCAGCAGCGGGGCCTTATGAGAGCGCCACAAGTCAGCGGCGTCCACAAGTCTTGTCTACTGTTCTGGCACAGTTAAGACGGTTGCCCGCCCGACCTCCACACCACCGCACACGCACACACACCAGTAAACCCCCTGTGAGCTAAGATAAGCTGTACGTGCGTACATACGGTAATTGCCAGACATCTCACGATAAAAGTACCTCGGCCATGAGACACAGAAACAGCACAGGCAGCGACCGAGCGCTGCGTTTTACTGTCCAAGCTGGTTTCGGCTTCATTAGCTCTGCGCTGTTAAGCGTACCAACGCGTCTCAATCAGTAACAACGCTACCTTCTTAGGGCCCTTCACGAAGTTGACATTAGCCAGAAATCTAGAAAATACAAAACACGTCGCCGTCGCTCACCAGTGAAAGCATCGGGCGTGACGGTACACACCCAGAACGGCCGATTACACTTTTCGGCGGCGTGCGCATGCGCAAATCGAAGCCACTCCCGTCGGTTATCTCGAGGTGTCGTCAGCTCGTGAAAGACCCTGAACTTGCTGTCTGGCGCGGGCCGGCCCCAGGGCCCGATCTGCTCACTCTCCCCCCTGCCGGCCACCGCAGCTGGGCCGGGCCTGGCGCGCGGCGCTGTCTGCTCACTCCCCCTCCCGGCCACCGCAGCTGGGCTGGGCCGGGCCTGGCGCGCGGCGCTGTCTGCTCACTCTCCCCCTCCCGGCCACCGCAGCCGGGCCGGGCCTGGCGCGCGGCGCTGTCTGCTCACTCTCCCCCTCCCGGCCACCGCAGCTGGGCCGGGCCGGGCCTGGCGCGCGGCGCTGTCTGCTCACTCTCCCCCTGCCGGCCACCGCAGCTGGGTCGGGCCTGGCGCGCGGCGCTGTCTGAGTCACGTGCCGCCTGGACTCGTCGGTCGTGTCATCACGTGACCACCCAGCGGCGCGCGTCCGTCAGTCACGTGACCACCCAGCGGCGCGCGTCCGTCAGTCACGTGACCACCCAGTGGCGCGCGTCCGTCAGTCACGTGACCACCCAGCGGCGCGCGTCCGTCAGTCACGTGACCGGCAGCGCGGCCACACGGTGGCGCTGCGGGCGGTCGTCTGCGGAGAAGCCGGGCGAGGTGTCGTTCGGCTAGAACTCAAACTGGGGCCCCGGCTGGTCCTGGTCGATCGGCGCGCCCACGGCCGGGTCCACTCCGGTCTGCCGGATACAGATATGGAGACACAGACAGGCGTCAGCAGAGACGGAGACACAGAGACAGGCACGGAGACGGAGACACAGAGACAGGCACAGAGACGGAGACGACAGGCGTCAGCAGAGACGGAGACACAGAGAGTGGTGACAACGACAGGCGTCAGCAGAGACGGAGACACAGAGACAGGCACAGAGACACAGAGACAGGCACAGAGACACAGATACAGGCACAGAGACACAGAGACAGGCACAGAGACACAGAGACAGGCACAGAGACGGAGACGACAGGCGTCAGCAGAGACGGAGACACAGACAGGCACAGAGACGGAGACGACAGGCGTCAGCAGAGACGGAGACACAGATACAGGCACAGAGACAGGCACAGAGACACAGAGACAGGCACAGAGACACAGAGACAGGCACAGAGACACAGAGACAGGCACAGAGACACAGAGACAGGCACAGAGACGGAGACGACAGGCGTCAGCAGAGACGGAGACACAGAGACAGGCACAGAGACGGAGACGACAGGCGTCAGCAGAGACGGAGACACAGAGACAGGCACAGAGAGTGGTGACAACGACAGGCGTCAGCAGAGACGGAGACACAGAGACAGACACAGAGACGGAGACGACAGGCGTCAGCAGAGACGGAGACACAGAGACAGGCACAGAGACGGAGACGACAGGCGTCAGCAGAGACGGAGACACAGAGACAGGCACAGAGACACAGAGACAGGCACAGAGACACAGAGACAGGCACAGAGACACAGAGACAGGCACAGAGACGGAGACGACAGGCGTCAGCAGAGACGGAGACACAGAGACAGGCACAGAGACGGAGACGACAGGCGTCAGCAGAGACGGAGACACAGAGACAGACACAGAGACGGAGACGACAGGCGTCAGCAGAGACGGAGACACAGAGACAGGCACAGAGAGTGGTGACAACGACAGGCGTCAGCAGAGACGGAGACACAGAGACAGACACAGAGAGTGGTGACAACGACAGGCGTCAGCAGAGACAGAGACACAGAGACAGACACAGAGAGTGGTGACGACAGGCGTCAGCAGAGACGGAGACACAGAGACAGACACAGAGAGTGGTGACGACAGGCGTCAGCAGAGACGGAGACACAGAGACAGACACAGAGAGTGGTGACAACGACAGGCGTCAGCAGAGACAGAGACACAGAGACAGACACAGAGAGTGGTGACGACAGGCGTCAGCAGAGACGGAGACACAGAGACAGACACAGAGACGGAGACGACAGGCGTCAGCAGATACGGAGACACAGAGACAGACACAGAGAGTGGTGACAACGACAGGCGTCAGCAGAGACGGAGACACAGAGACAGACACAGAGACGGAGACGACAGGCGTCAGCAGAGACGGAGACACAGAGACAGGCACAGAGAGTGGTGACGACAGGCGTCAGCAGAGACGGAGACACAGAGACAGACACAGAGAGTGGTGACAACGACAGGCGTCAGCAGAGACGGAGACACAGAGACAGGCACAGAGACGGAGACGACAGGCGTCAGCAGAGACGGAGACACAGAGACAGACACAGAGAGTGGTGACGACAGGCGTCAGCAGAGACAGAGACACAGAGACAGACACAGAGAGTGGTGACGACGACAGGCGTCAGCAGAGACGGAGACACAGAGACAGACACAGAGACGGAGACGACAGGCGTCAGCAGAGACGGAGACACAGAGACAGACACAGAGACGGAGACGACAGGCGTCAGCAGAGACGGAGACACAGAGACAGGCACAGAGAGTGGTGACAACGACAGGCGTCAGCAGAGACGGAGACACAGAGACAGACACAGAGAGTGGTGACGACGACAGGCGTCAGCAGAGACGGAGACACAGAGACGGAGACACAGAGACAGACACAGAGACGGAGACGACAGGCGTCAGCAGAGACGGAGACACAGAGACAGACACAGAGAGTGGTGACGACAGGCGTCAGCAGAGACGGAGACACAGAGACAGACACAGAGACGGAGACGACAGGCGTCAGCAGAGACGGAGACACAGAGACAGACACAGAGACGGAGACGACAGGCGTCAGCAGAGACGGAGACACAGAGACAGACACAGAGACGGAGACGACAGGCGTCAGCAGAGACGGAGACACAGAGACAGACACAGAGACGGAGACGACAGGCGTCAGCAGAGACGGAGACACAGAGACAGACACAGAGACGGAGACGACAGGCGTCAGCAGATACGGAGACACAGAGACAGACACAGAGAGTGGTGACAACGACAGGCGTCAGCAGAGACGGAGACACAGAGACAGACACAGAGACGGAGACGACAGGCGTCAGCAGAGACGGAGACACAGAGACAGACACAGAGAGTGGTGACAACGACAGGCGTCAGCAGAGACGGAGACACAGAGACAGACACAGAGACGGAGACGACAGGCGTCAGCAGAGACGGAGACACAGAGACAGACACAGAGAGTGGTGACGACAGGCGTCAGCAGAGACGGAGACACAGAGACAGACACAGAGACGGAGACGACAGGCGTCAGCAGAGACGGAGACACAGAGCCAGACACAGAGACGGAGACGACAGGCGTCAGCAGAGACGGAGACACAGAGACAGACACAGAGACGGAGACGACAGGCGTCAGCAGAGACGGAGACACAGAGACAGACACAGAGACGGAGACGACAGGCGTCAGCAGAGACGGAGACACAGAGACAGACACAGAGACGGAGACGACAGGCGTCAGCAGATACGGAGACACAGAGACAGACACAGAGTGGTGACAACGACAGGCGTCAGCAGAGACGGAGACACAGAGACAGACACAGAGACGGAGACGACAGGCGTCAGCAGAGACGGAGACACAGAGACAGACACAGAGAGTGGTGACAACGACAGGCGTCAGCAGAGACGGAGACACAGAGACAGACACAGAGACGGAGACGACAGGCGTCAGCAGAGACGGAGACACAGAGACAGACACAGAGAGTGGTGACAACGACAGGCGTCAGCAGAGACGGAGACACAGAGACAGACACAGAGAGTGGTGACGACGACAGGCGTCAGCAGAGACGGAGACACAGAGACAGACACAGAGACGGAGACGACAGGCGTCAGCAGAGACGGAGACACAGAGACAGACACAGAGAGTGGTGACAACGACAGGCGTCAGCAGAGACGGAGACACAGAGACAGACACAGAGAGTGGTGACGACAGGCGTCAGCAGAGACGGAGACACAGAGACAGACACAGAGACGGAGACGACAGGCGTCAGCAGAGACGGAGACACAGAGACAGGCACAGAGAGTGGTGACAACGACAGGCGTCAGCAGAGACGGAGACACAGAGACAGACACAGAGAGTGGTGACGACAGGCGTCAGCAGAGACGGAGACACAGAGACAGACACAGAGACGGAGACGACAGGCGTCAGCAGAGACGGAGACACAGAGACAGACACAGAGACGGAGACGACAGGCGTCAGCAGAGACAGAGACACAGAGACAGACACAGAGAGTGGTGACAACGACAGGCGTCAGCAGAGACGGAGACACAGAGACAGACACAGAGAGTGGTGACGACAGGCGTCAGCAGAGACGGAGACACAGAGACAGACACAGAGAGTGGTGACAACGACAGGCGTCAGCAGAGACGGAGACACAGAGACAGACACAGAGACACGGGATCCGAGACGGAAGCCAAAGACCACGGAGAGGATGGTTCAGAGACAGAAATCACCCAAAGACGCCGAGACAAGGACACGGGATCCGAGATGGAGGCCACAGACCACGGACACGATGTGTCATTGTTTCGAAGACGGAAGACGCCCACAGACACATATACAGGGGGTAGACACATATACAGACTACATATACAGGGGTGAGAGACTGAAAATATCCACAGACAGACAGGTGGGGTCAGCCACGTTTACAGGGGGGCAGAAACAGGAGAAAGACTCAGACATAGACAAGGGGTTAGAGACGGGCCGGGGGACACCCACAGAGAGACACGGGATCAGAGACGGGGGACACTCGCTGACAAATAGGCATTTGGTCCATCGCTGTCTATCGGTCACAGAGACAAGCGATAGCGGTAGAGGCGGGACTGACTGGCATACACAGCGGAATGGCGACAGGTCCAGATAGAGGCGGGACTGACTGGCATACACAGCGGAATGACGACAGGTCCAGATAGAGGCGGGACTGACTGGCATACACAGCGGAATGACGACAGGTCCAGATAGAGGCGGGACTGACTGGCATACACAGCGGAATGACGACAGGTCCAGATAGAGGCAGGACTGACTGGCATACACAGCGGAATGACGACAGGTCCAGATAGAGGCGGGACTGACTGGCATACACAGCGGAATGACGACAGGTCCAGATAGAGGCAGGACTGACTGGCATACACAGCGGAATGACGACAGGTCCAGATAGAGGCGGGACTGACTGGCATACACAGCGGAATGACGACAGGTCCAGACAGAGGCGGGACTGACTGGCATACACAGCGGAATGACGACAGGTCCAGATAGAGGCGGGACTGACTGGCATACACAGCGGAATGACGACAGGTCCAGATAGAGGCGGGACTGACTGGCATACACAGCGGAATGACGACAGGTCCAGATAGAGGCGGGACTGACTGGCATACACAGCGGAATGACGACAGGTCCAGATAGAGGCGGGACTGACTGGCATACACAGCGGAATGACGACAGGTCCAGATAGAGGCAGGACTGACTGGCATACACAGCGGAATGACGACAGGTCCAGATAGAGGCGGGACTGACTGGCATACACAGCGGAATGACGACAGGTCCAGATAGAGGCGGGACTGACTGGCATACACAGCGGAATGACGACAGGTCCAGATAGAGGCAGGACTGACTGGCATACACAGCGGAATGACGACAGGTCCAGCCGGGTCCATTCAATTCATGGCACACAGAGTCATTGAGGTAACCGCAGTCATAGCCTGAACGATACGCGCCATCTCAGAAACACGTGGTGCTGTCGATCCCTCACAGCCCCAAAAGACTCACCACACCACAACCAAACACAGACTGCAGCGCAACACTACAACTGACTCGTCCCCCCCCCCCCCCCTTCCGCGTCCACTCACGTCTATATCCTCGGAGAAATAGCGCTCGATGATGTCGAACGCCATCTGGTAGATATCGGGGTTCTCGTGGCTCTGCAGCGCCTCGATCTTGTCCAGACCGCCGCACTCCTCGATGATCTGTGCCACAGCGTCGACGTCCTCGCTCGACTTGAGGATGTTGTTCAGGCCGTCCAGCACGACGTGGACCACCTGCGGCGGCGACCGGATGGTCAGAGACGTCCAATCAACAACGGAAGACAACAGGTATCCGACAGTCAACGAAGTGTCATGAGCAGACTGAGGACATATGAGATGCAGAATACACGAGTACCACGGAAAGCTACGAGGCAGGATACACACCGACCACATAAAGCTACGAAGTCATGAGCAGACTGAAGACATATGAGATGCAGAATACACGAGTACCACGGAAAGCTACGAGGCAGGATACACACCGACCACATAAAGCTCATAGAAGTCATGAGCAGACTGCAGACATATGAGATGCAGAATACACGAGTACCACGGAAAGCTACGAGGCAGGATACACACCGACCACATAAAGCTACGAGACAGCACCTATACACTAAGCGTGAGTATTTGTGGTACAGTGCCGGGCCTGACCTGCGGGTCTTTACAGTCGAGCAGTTGGCACATGGGCGGCACTCCGCCGGCCTGCACCAGGTGCCGGATCTGCTCAGCACTGCCGCTGATGGTGAGGTTGCTGATGCACCAGGCGCACTCCTTCTGCGTCTGGAACTCTCCGCGGGCCAGGTGGTGCACCACCAGCGGCACCAGGCCGTGCTCGATCACCAGCTGCACCTGCTCCTGGTTACCGGCCGTGATGTTGGACAGGAACCAGGCCGCCTCCTGCGGTGTCACGGGGGCGGATACGGTCAGGCCATACGGCGGCGCCACGGACAGACAGACAGACAGACAGACACGCCGCCGAGACACGCAGGCAGTGGTCGGCACAGCTGCGTCATTGGCCGGCGCCAGTGAACACACGTCAATCACACTTTAACCCTATTCCTGTCCGGGGGGGGGGGGGGCGAATCCCCCCCGGAGATTTTTCGTGTGCTGCACATTCATTATTGAAGCTAAGGTCTTCAAACTTTCTGACTTTTCCTAACTTTTCATTGGGCATCTGATGGTGTCCTCATAAGCGGCTCCAGGAACACTTTTTGGGAGGCATGTTCGGGCGTTTTTGATACCAAAGGTTTGCATGGTTAAACACTTGTGGAGGGTTTATTTTTTTCTGTAAAATGCAAGCAAAAAGAGGTACTAGTAGACAATTGCAAGGGCTTTCAGATGGCTATCTCGAATTTTCAAAATTGTGATTGCGAAATTTTGACAAATTACCTTTTTTACGTGTATATACAATTTCCATTAAAAAATCGAAAATAAAAAATCCCTGACACGTTCCCGAGATATTATACCTGTATATGTACAGCAGTGAAACGCCTTTTTGGGCGATGACCGAGCGAGCGCGCTCTGGTAAAGCTAAAACAGATTTGAAATATGAAACGGTAAGGGAGCACAAGTCATTTTAGTCCTCCAGAAAAATTGCCAGGCCTCAACGCATACCAACATAAAAATTAAGTTGCATTCAATTGTTCATCATCTCCTTTCTCAAATGCGCCAAAAGGGAGCACGTCCTGAGCGCTGCATGCTTCAGCGTATAAATTAATGCTTAGAATAATACAGCCATTTTTGATCAATAATCATTTTTGGAAGGTTTTTTGTTCATTTCGACGTTCGCGTGTGCCAACTGCCACGCGCTGTGGTACCACCTCTATCAGAACGCACTATGCCCCCCCCCCAAAAAAAATGATTTGATGGACCTATTCAATGGTAAAAACCCAATCTCAATCGGAGCAGTGGTTGCAAAGTTATTAGCTTCCGAAAAGCGTATGTATGGCCGGGTCGGGCCATCTCAAACGTAAATTTGTCTTGTAAATTGACGAGAAACCTCACGAGCGCTTCGCGCCCGCTCGGTAACAACACAAATTCAAGTCGATATCTTGATAACTGATAAAGTTATAACCCGAACACTGCCGGAAGTTCGTGCTAACCATAAGGGTTGATTTCCGCTTCCGCTAATATCTCAATAACTACGAAACGCAGCGACAAGCGGAATGCTTGTCACTGCGAATTGTTTTTGATGGAATGAATGGTAAAGTATCGCCGACCCGGAAAGAGTGCCCAGTCACCATTTCCGCAGTCACATCAAGGTCATCCGCGGCTACGAACATTGTTGGTAATAACTCTCGACATGATATAGATAGAGAACTGAAACTGGTACCAATGTGTTTGTTTCGTCAATATGCGTCTTCTAATATGCACATGACCTACTTTGGCCACCTTGACCTTGACCTAAGGTGACATTTTCAAATTGACCTTACCAGGTCAAACCTGATATATTTCGATGCGTCTTGACGAGAGAAACACGATGGTGGCAAAATTCCTGTTCTATCTTTCATAGTAAAAACTATTCACAAAAACGTTTTTGCAAAAAAAATGACCTTTTTAACTTTGAGGACCCGTGGAGCCCAAACGAGTGCCTAAGCTCAAATCTGACGAAACCTTGTCGAAAGAGCGTTCAAGAGCTTTCGATTGCTTTTTCGGTTTCTTCTAGCTATAATAGTTTTGGAGATAATGCGTAATGTCTAGATAAAAGTCAAAATCATGACAATTTCGGTACATTTGACCTCGTTTGACTTGAAGATATTGACCCAAAGTCATACAAATTACACAAAAAAAGAATTCCCTATGATCTTTCCTACCCACCAAATTTCGTTGTTGTAGCTCTCATAGGAGACGAGATCTCAGGGGGGGGGGTGCGAGTCCCCCCCCCCCCCCCCTGGACAGATTTAGCGTAAAAAAGCCGGACAGGAATAGGGTTAACACGCCATGTCATTCACAGGCCAGATATGGGGCGATCAGCACCCGCCAGCGATTATCAGCCGAACGAAACGAACCTCCTGCCTATTGTTCATTTCAGAAGGCCCACTGGTGCGCATTAATACTGTGTCCAACATTAAATCTGACACAGAAAGAACAGTTAGAAGAACCTCTAAAAGTGAGGCACACCAACACAATCACGTGACTGAATCACTAACCACCATCGTCATTCCATGGTAGACTGAACCTGCCACAGAAAGAACAGCCGAAGCTCTAAAAGTGACGCACACCAACACAATCACGTGACTGAATTCACTAACCACCATCGTCATTCCATGGTAGACTGAACCTGCCACAGAAAGAACAGCCGAAGCTCTAAAAGTGAGGCACACCAACACAATCACGTGACTGAATTCACTAACCACCAACGTCATTCCATGGTAGACTGAACCTGCCACAGAAAGAACAGCCGAAGCTCTAAAAGTGAGGCACACCAACACAATCACGTGACTGAATTCACCAACCACCAACGTCATTCCATGGTAGACTGAACCTGCATAGAAAGAACAGCCGAAGCTCTAAAAGTGAGCACACCAACACAATCACGTGACTGAATTCACTACCACCAACGTCATTCCATGGTAGACTGAACCCGCCACAGAAAGAACAGCCGAAGCTCTAAAAAGTGAGGCACACCAACACAATCGCGTGACTGAATTCACCAACCACCAACGTCATTCCATGGTAGACTGAACCTGCCACAGAAAGAACAGCCGAAGCTCTAAAAGTGAGGCACACCAACACAATCACGTGACTGAATTCACCAACCACCAACGTCTTTCCACGACAGACCAACCATCACACTGCGCAGGGCGAGGCCTGGGCCTCGTTTCATAAAGCTTTTGGCGTAACCTTACGAAATGCGTGAGTTACGCCATCAAAAGCTACGCACCGTAAATTAGTCTGTTTCACCAAGGTGCCGAGGGAGTTGTTTACTCCGGCGCAGTTGCGTTGCTGGCGTAAACAATCGAGGGAGTTTTAAAAATTAAAGTGTATTGAAAGCATTATAATAAACATTTGTTTTTAATGCAATTATTGAAATTGGAATCATACAAATATTAAAAAATATTTGTAAAATAAATAATGCTAAAATATAGTTTCTGAGTAAATAATAACAAATATTTTCTGACCCAGGCGAAAGCATTAGAGATGCCATTATCGAGCCCACGTATCCGGTGTGAGAATTTAAAGCCCGCACGTATGTGGGTTTAGTGAAAAGCTTGCGTGATTCTCGTTTTTTTTCTTCTTATTTAATGAATACATTACTAGTAAATCAATTAATAATACGCTTTCTATTGCATGTGAACAGTCATGGCGATAATGCGATAGAACCACCACATAATCCTCGTCTAACATATGAATCGGACATATTGCCACTTGCCAGCACGCAACGCAAAACGATGCGAGACAGATTTACTTTATATATACATGTAATCCAGGCCCGGATCCAGGCAGAGGGAGGCCGGGGAGCGTCCTCACTGGCCGGAGTGGCGCAGTCACTGGCAGAGGGGCGTCGTGACCGATCGGAGGGGCGCCAGCTTTGCATGGGCGCCTCGGATCCAAAGACCAGGTCATGACCTGCATGACCTGATACTCGGTACGCCACTGCATGATGCATTGTATGAAATATGAATCCAATCCATTACGGGACTCATATGGGCTATGGCATGAATCATGCGGATTTACTGATCTAATTGTGGTTAGTGTGAACCAGTCCAGTGCATAGATGGCAGTACATAAAACAGAGGAGAAGCTAAGATGATGACAAGTCATGGCATGTCATGATGACAGATAGCTTATCTAATAGGAAGTTCACTGACAACAAATTGATGTGTTCAGCCACGCCACCAAAACACACAAACTCAGACGCTGACGCCTTTATTGATCAGCAGTCAGTGTAGATGTCAGCAAAAGTGCCTTGAAAATCCCACAATTTGCCTTAATTCAGTGAAAACTCAATGATGATCTCATTCAACACACAGGTCCATGGCGGCACTTGTCTTCAAGGCCTCGCTCATAGCTTCAACTGTATCTTACATTGGCCTTACATCACAGTGTTGCTTCCAATATCCAGATTTGTTCAGTGTTCATCCACTCTTAACTGCAGCTTGGGCATGAACAGACATTTTCCCTACCCATTTCACTCACCAGCTGCAGACAACTGATAATGTTTGTTCCAGAAGAAGTCACTGTTCACTGGTCACATTAGCGTTTGCAAGAGGCACTTGAATATGCTATAATAAATGGCAAGCATTCAGCATACCTATATAATAGGCTTAGTAAGTTTTGTGTGATGTGATTTTTGACATGACATCAACATTTTGACATGACATAGATGATTCTGGCTAAATATATTATTACTGGCTAAATCTATGAATATCTAATGATTGGTATCAAATGTTGAGGCACTAGCTGACTGAAATGAGATGTCTGAATTTTCAACTTTGACAACCACAGTTTACGAAAGTATGGATAGGTTTAGGAATGTTGGTCATCATGCACCTATAGATCCATGGTGACCAAAATTTTGGAAGGTGTGTATCAGTGGGGAGATTGCAGCGTCAACACAGCGTCTCGCCGCAGTATCTGCTGTAATGCCCAATGTGTGACGTTCATTAGTATTGCATTAGTAATCATATTAGTATTAGCATTGGTAATGCCAGATAAATAAAACTAACCCCAGCCTTGGCTTGCATTAGCATTTCCTGAGTATTGACATTGGTAAGGGTTAGTTACACCTTAGTTTGCATGAGTTTTACTTAGGGCAGGCTAGCATACATGATTATTACCTTAGTAAGGGTTAGTTTTGCTAGTATGGGCCTGAGTGTTACTGTCGTGAGTTATGACAACTCACATAAATACTCAGGCAAAACTCATCCTTGTTTGAGTTTCGCCTTGGTATTGCATGATAAATACTAAATAAATGTGAGTTTTACTGAGTGAGTTTTGACAACTCAGGCAAGGCATGAAATGTGAGCATTTTTTTCCAGTATACATATTACCTGGCCAATTCACAGCTTACTTCAAAATCATGAACTCATGAAAATAAAACAACTTGAACTGGTGAACTTGTATGTTTGTGGCTTAATTGCCTGTGAGCCATGTTTGTGTCTCCCTGTATCATGGTCATTAAATGTTACATGTTATATTCAAATTATTAGTGTGGCTAATGTACAAAAGAACCA